>VKKV01000149.1:0-76817 GCA_008080845.1 Phytophthora kernoviae | reverse complement strand
AACCTGTTGAGCCAATCCTATGTTGCTATTTTACACCATTACAGAGAATATACCATTCCATTAATCACTTTCGATGTTAACTTGGCTACGTCGCTGTCTCCTGCCGGTTGTTCATGATGTCAATGCTTTAGATATTCATTGAGGACCTTACGATGAGATCAAGACGTCCATTCTTAAATATTAAATCGATTGATCCTTTAGTCTTTAATACGTTTCGACCTATATATGTACACTACATGTGGTGGTAGTGATTGAGACTGTCAGTGGGCTCTTTAGATGCCCACTTTGGGGATAATGCAGCTCCCCTTGAAGATTTCTTGAGGTAAATTTTCGTAGAGCCTACCAACAAGTACTAGCAGATAACCTAGCAGTGTTCATCTTGGATATGAAGTGAAAAATGTGCTTCAGGAAATTGCGATAACGCCACACGGTGATGACTTTATAAAGAAAATATATTCGTTTTACAAGAGCTCTGGCGAAAGCCATGCCGATGGTGACCGAATGATCGTAAAGAACTAACTCAACTATATGCCGCAGAATTACTGCTCGCGACGCGAGTCGTACTCCGCCTGGATCTCCTCCGCAGACTTGCCAGACGTCTCCGGCACCATCTTCAAAGCCAACAAGTAGAACAGCGCCAGAAGCACCACGAACGGAACGTACGCGTAGTCATCCAGAGCGTCCGAAATGTATGGGTATGACACACCCACGATCAGGTTGCACAACCAGTTGATACCAATGCACAACGAAGAAGCGCTGGCACGGATCGAGTCCGGGAAAATGTCGGCCGTCATCACCCACACCAGCGGGCCAAGCGTCACACCGAACACGATCACATACAGAGCAGTGAACACGATCGACAGAGCAGACACGTCCACGATGAACGCCACCGTCATGCCAACCGACATCACGACCATGCCCGACAGACCCCACAAGATCATGTTGCGAGCACCGAAGCGGTTGGCCAACACACCCGTGAAGAACGCAGGCCAGATGTTGATGAAGTCGATGATCAGCGTGCCCACGCGCGAGTCCGAGATACCGGCGTCCGAGAAAATGCTGCCAGAGTAGTAGAACACGGCGTTGATACCGGACAGCTGCTGCGCGCAAGACAGCAAGATGCCCGTAAGCAGCTGCATGCGGTAGCGAGGAGCGAACATGGACTCCGTCTTGGGCGTCGCGTCGATCAGACCCTCCTCCGTGCTAGCCTTGCTCACCTCCAGCCACGACAGAGCCGTCTGCACGTGCTCCTCGCCATACAGACGAGCGATCACTTCCTTCGCCTCCTCCTTGCGGCCCTTCGTCAGCAGCCACGCAGGGCTTTCCACGCACATCGACGGCGCCAGTAGCAGGAAGATCACCGCCAGCACGACCGGGAACGCAGCCAGGTAGCGCCAGCCGCTGCTCGTGTTCGCGAAGAAGAACAAGATGGCCGGGATTAAGATACCGATCGTCGTGAAGATCTGAAGGCCCAGACCAAGAGTGTTACGCATGTGCGGCGGTGACAGCTCGTTCACGTAGCTGCCGATCGTGGCCGTGGCCGTACCCGAAGAGATACCGGCAATGAGACGGCCCAAAGCGAAGAGCCAAACGTTCGACACAGACGCCTGCACCACACCGCCCACGATCATGAAGACACAGTTGCCCATCAGAGAGGTCTTACGGCCGTACTTGTCACTGAAGTGGCCACAGCACAGCGACCCCACCATGGCGCCGAAGATCCATGCGTTCACGGCGAATGTCCACTCTAGCTTCGAGTGACCCGGGAACATCAGACATGTGTCCTCTGCCACGGACGCGCATTGCACTCGTCCGTGTCGTTGTACTGCGACAGGTTCATCTGCGACGTCGACCAACCGCTCTGGAACGGCTGCAGCCATGTCAGCAGCGCGCTGGTGTACAGGAGGGTCTTGGGCTTGATGAGACGCGCGGCGGCCTTGTTGGCCTCATCGAAGGCAGTGATGTTACCGGCCTTCGGTGTTGGCCTCCGTGTAGTCGGCCATAATTGCTTACTTGGTTAGGCTTGCTTGGCGATTGCCTTGCTTGGGTTTGCTTGCCTTGCTTTGCTTGTAGTAGTGTTTACTGGGCTAGCAGTAGATGAAGACTGTAGCCACGAGTGGAGAGACTTGCTTGATGCTTGTCCGAATGGAAAATGAGGAACCATAGACTCTCGGAGATCGGCACAAGTACCGAAACGGTGGTATCCTGTCTGCAAAAACCTTTGCTTGGCAGTGACAAAGCGCTACGGCTCTCAGATCGGTGCTTCAAGTGAGGGTCATCAAGATCACGTGGGCACGTGGGCACTTGATTCATGGAGGTTCTGCTTCGTGCAGTCCTGCTCTCTCGTGAGACGTTTGCGTTTCCGGACCCTGTCGTATGTTTTCCTGGCCGATTAGAGTCTCTGCATCCCCAACGTGACGCTTTTGGTCCGTTGTGGACCAGCACTTTGGTGTAGCTTGAAGTTAGGTCGGCCGGTCAAATAAAAACGAAGTGTGGTGCCGCAGAACGGGCAAAAGGTCTTGCGAAATGCGATCTTCCTCATGAATGAAAACTTCATGTGGACATGTCAATGACATGACAATGCCATGGACCATGGACCATGGATACTGCTGTGGTCTCCCGAAGTTCTCGCACAATAAGTGCATCCACCTCGCGAGGTGCTGCTACTGTAAGATGGTAGCAGTAGCAAGTTCAATTGCATTGACTGTATGCCACCTGATAAGGTCAATTGCCTCCCAGCCGGTTGGCTAATCAGTGTGCTGGATTAATCTTGATTCAATGCGTTTTTAGCCGTATGTTAAGTGAAGCGAAGGATTAAGTGAAGGAGGCTAACAGTCTCTGATACGAGTCTGTGTGAAACAGCCTAACGGACCAAGACACAGCCCTGCATTCAACCTGATGAGACTGGGTGCATTTGAACGCTATAAGTGCCTTCTGTAGCAATACTCTAGTTGGGAGCTTTGCTTACAACACCCGTGCCGAGTCTCATAAGTGGCGCGTTGTCAGCTTGGCATTCTCATCGGTAGTAACGACTTGAGTGAATCCATCTTGCCGTGGTCGCGGTTCCGCGATACACACATGCACAGTCAGTCAGTGTGAAGAGGCAAGTTGAGTGCGTGGTAAATCGAAACTCGATCCAATCAACTCGATCGGTAGGCGTGCAGGTTGAACTTGGGATCCTCTCGGCTCGCGTATGAGCTAGACTGCCCCACACATGCCGAGGCGAGGCGCGTGGCGTTGCCTCCGCCAACAATCTCGCGAAGACCTACCCTTCTGAGGCAATGGTGCGAGGGAATGGGCGCCAGCACTGCATTTTCCCTTGTCGATGAGCACGGGGCGCATGGATGCCGGGTGAGATTAACAGAAACTCCGCAGCCTTGTCACTCCGGCTAGAAATCTTGCATCCTACTGTTGCCAGTTTACAATTTGCATCGTTTGCGTAGTTTGCAATGCCGTCTCTCCCTTTATTCAGCTCAACTATCATGCTGTTATCGTTCAAAATCGCAGCGCGGCGTCTTGATCTTCAAGCGCGACGACGCGTACGTAGTACGCATTATAGTTCATTGACATGTACTAGCTAAGACTGTTTTGTCTTACTGACGATTCGTGGATATTCATTTCGGAACGTCTGAGTCACTTACGAGTGAGACGGGCAGCTTGGCTGTTGAAGGAGGACAAGGAGGACAAGGAGTCCAGGACTCTTGGTGTTCTGGCCGCCAAGCTGGTGGTGCTCAACTGATCTCATTTTGTAGTTGGACACCAGGAATCATGGATGCTTTGTCAATTCAGTCCCAGCCGAGGTCTGATGAGTTTAGTGTTCCGAGGTTCCAAGGTTCCGATGCACATGTATGTATCGGAGCCTGCTAGAAGTCTTCGAAGAAATGGTGTCCGCATAGTATCGGATATCGAGTTTTTGACTACATGTATTTAAAACAAAAATTGGACTATGCAGTTTTTAATAACCAGTCTGGATATTTACTGAATCAAAATAGATCTGGGACAAGTAGAATCAAAAACGCGCATGACTAAAACTTCTGATTGAGTCGAACAGATCCATGGTGGTGGTTCTAAGTGCAAGGGTGAAGAGGAATCATTTAAGGGCGTGCCGGTTTCTTTCATGCAGTCTTGCAGTCTTGCAGTCTTGCAGTCTTGCAGTCTTGCAGTCTTGCAGTCTACTAACCAACCGAATGCAGCGGCAATTTGATCGCACCTTTGAGAAGAAAAAAAGCAAGTTATCCTTTCATGCCTGACAAAGCTCGATGGAATATATCACCCAGAAATCAAGTACTGGTAAAGAAGCACGCGCACCCGTCTCGCGATCGTTGATCCGCAGCAACCAGCCAGCCAGCGTCAGACAGAGAGAGATGAGAGGCAACGCAAGTGAGTTTCTGAGTCCCTGCACGCGGTATTAACTCTTGTTAACACAACGCCTTGTCTCTGCGTTGCCATCTGAACTGGTCTCTACTTGATTCGCGCGCGCAGAAGATGGTGCTGCCCCACTTTTGGCCGCTCCAATTTACCGGTGACTGTACTCCAAGCAGAATTTACAGCAGTTCCATACTTGGTGCAAGTCTCGATGCGGTGCATTCTGACGGCTTATCAAAACAGCTGATCGGTTTCTGAAGCAATGCAGTTCTCTGCAGCATTGCTTGGGGACCAGCGACAGGTGAACACCCGTTGCCGCTGCCTGGATTCAACGACTTTTAGTTGGATCGGCTTGTCGTGCTGCGACCAAGTCACGTGCAATAGCGAAAGAGCGTGCGGGATCCCTCCCAAGTTCAAGCTGGCCGATCCCTTTCACGGCTCATTCAGTGGTGCTGTCGTCTGTGCCGCCACACAGAACCAGTCGCGTGGTGCATTCGACCAGTGAGGGGCACGACCCACAGCAGGCATGTACTGTACAGACCTCACTTTCCAATTGACCAAGCATCCAGCAAGGCAATCTCAAGTTAACAAGTATGGCCGACTACACGGAGGCCAACACCCCGAAGGCCGGTAACATCACTGCCTTCGATGAGGCCAACAAGGCCGCCGCGCGTCTCATCAAGCCCAAGACCCTCCTGTACACCAGCGCGCTGCTGACATGGCTGCAGCCGTTCCAGAGCGGTTGGTCGACGTCGCAGATGAACCTGTCGCAGTACAACGACACGGACGAGTGCAATGCGCGTCCCGTGGCAGAGGACACATGTCTGATGTTCCCGGGTCACTCGAAGCTAGAGTGGACATTCGCCGTGAACGCATGGATCTTCGGCGCCATGGTGGGGTCGCTGTGCTGTGGCCACTTCAGTGACAAGTACGGCCGTAAGACCTCTCTGATGGGCAACTGTGTCTTCATGATCGTGGGCGGTGTGGTGCAGGCGTCTGTGTCGAACGTTTGGCTCTTCGCTTTGGGCCGTCTCATTGCCGGTATCTCTTCGGGTACGGCCACGGCCACGATCGGCAGCTACGTGAACGAGCTGTCACCGCCGCACATGCGTAACACTCTTGGTCTGGGCCTTCAGATCTTCACGACGATCGGTATCTTAATCCCGGCCATCTTGTTCTTCTTCGCGAACACGAGCAGCGGCTGGCGCTACCTGGCTGCGTTCCCGGTCGTGCTGGCGGTGATCTTCCTGCTACTGGCGCCGTCGATGTGCGTGGAAAGCCCTGCGTGGCTGCTGACGAAGGGCCGCAAGGAGGAGGCGAAGGAAGTGATCGCTCGTCTGTATGGCGAGGAGCACGTGCAGACGGCTCTGTCGTGGCTGGAGGTGAGCAAGGCTAGCACGGAGGAGGGTCTGATCGACGCGACGCCCAAGACGGAGTCCATGTTCGCTCCTCGCTACCGCATGCAGCTGCTTACGGGCATCTTGCTGTCTTGCGCGCAGCAGCTGTCCGGTATCAACGCCGTGTTCTACTACTCTGGCAGCATTTTCTCGGACGCCGGTATCTCGGACTCGCGCGTGGGCACGCTGATCATCGACTTCATCAACATCTGGCCTGCGTTCTTCACGGGTGTGTTGGCCAACCGCTTCGGTGCTCGCAACATGATCTTGTGGGGTCTGTCGGGCATGGTCGTGATGTCGGTTGGCATGACGGTGGCGTTCATCGTGGACGTGTCTGCTCTGTCGATCGTGTTCACTGCTCTGTATGTGATCGTGTTCGGTGTGACGCTTGGCCCGCTGGTGTGGGTGATGACGGCCGACATTTTCCCGGACTCGATCCGTGCCAGCGCTTCTTCGTTGTGCATTGGTATCAACTGGTTGTGCAACCTGATCGTGGGTGTGTCATACCCATACATTTCGGACGCTCTGGATGACTACGCGTACGTTCCGTTCGTGGTGCTTCTGGCGCTGTTCTACTTGTTGGCTTTGAAGATGGTGCCGGAGACGTCTGGCAAGTCTGCGGAGGAGATCCAGGCGGAGTACGACTCGCGTCGCGAGCAGTAATTCCGTATAGAGTGAGTTAGCTTTGTAGATGTCCATGGAAGTCGCCTACAGTACTTTGAGCGAATGAATTGTTGTTTTTCGCAATATCGGTGTCTTGCTTTTGTATGTCCTTGCTACCATTGCGTTAGAGTGACGTTCAATTAAAAAGATAGTAGGGCATATTAGACTGGTACCACAGTACAGCAAAAGAAATTGTTATTCAAGAGAAGTTGCTGGAATCGAATCTAAGATATCGCTTGTAAAACATGGTACCGATACTATAGCGTAGTGCAATGGAAAGGTTAAGCTTAACAAGTAGTACACGGCCTCAATTGCCGAGGAAGCCACTTGGAAAAGACATTCAATGCGAGCAGGTGAGAAACCTCAGCTTGAGAATTTCAGACAGATTACAGCAAGTATGTTGGTTAAGATCGTCGCCTGCAAGTTCGCTGCACTTTTGAATTAGCAACGTGCTTCATTGAATACTGCAAGGGTACAGTAGGCGAGCGGCAATGACTGTACCCTCTAAGAGCGATGTTCAAACTAAACAGTGATTGATTTTCTTCACCTTGCCTGCGACTGCCTTCAAATATTTCGCAGTCGGTTTCCATGAAACCATCGGGCTGGCCAACATGTTCACGCACCGGTATTGGTATTTGTTAGCTTGCACCGCGTGCGTTACGATGATGGGGTATCTGAAGATAGTACTTGTCCGAGATGGCAAGCAGCCACCTACTGGTAATTTGAAGCAACCCTGTGAATCAATCGGAAGCCAGTGTACAAAGGCGGCAGCCCGCAGCGTAAAAAAGAACGAGCTTCAGAAACCCGCGTCTGTAACATTGCGCCTGTACCAGAGGTATGCTTGTTGAGTGCTCATCGAGTCGATGATCGACTCCCCCACACCTCACCCTCTGCTTGAAGCTGCTAAAAGAAAACATCCGTGAGAAAACAAGAGAAGAGTCTTGGAGCGACAAACGCGAGCAACACTGAGTAATGAAGACCAACTCCTTCACCGGAACGCTATGCAAAGGATCGTGTTTGCAGAGCCCGTGCTCTCGTTTGTCGTTCCAACATCCATTCACTACTCCACACAGTCCGTTTCTATCTGAACGCTCAACTTCAAGCTACACATCAACCGCCAAATCGCCTGCACCACTGATCCCGACATAACATACGGCAAGAAAACGCAACATCCCAAGAGTGAGTCGCGCAGCGAATGCTCTCGACAATCAATCAAGTGAGCCTTTCGATGTGGCACCGCATATAATTCGCCATGGTCACAGCATCACAATTCTGGTAGCCAAGTCTATCTCATTTTCCATTTGGACAAGCACTTCCAACCAGTCTCCACACCAGGCCCCAGTCTGTCGGTAGAGTAAGCCAAGAAATAAATCATGGCTGAAAACAACTCGTACACGGAGGCAGGTTCGCCCAAGAAGGCAACCGCCTTCGATGAGGCCAACAAGGCCGCCGCGCGTCTCATCAAGCCCAAGACCCTCCTGTACACCAGCGCGCTGCTGACATGGCTGCAGCCGTTCCAGAGCGGTTGGTCGACGTCGCAGATGAACCTGTCGCAGTACAACGACACGGACGAGTGCAATGCGCGTCCCGTGGCAGAGGACACATGTCTGATGTTCCCGGGTCACTCGAAGCTAGAGTGGACATTCGCCGTGAACGCATGGATCTTCGGCGCCATGGTGGGGTCGCTGTGCTGTGGCCACTTCAGTGACAAGTACGGCCGTAAGACCTCTCTGATGGGCAACTGTGTCTTCATGATCGTGGGCGGTGTGGTGCAGGCGTCTGTGTCGAACGTTTGGCTCTTCGCTTTGGGCCGTCTCATTGCCGGTATCTCTTCGGGTACGGCCACGGCCACGATCGGCAGCTACGTGAACGAGCTGTCACCGCCGCACATGCGTAACACTCTTGGTCTGGGCCTTCAGATCTCCACGACGATCGGTATCTTAATCCCGGCCATCTTGTTCTTCTTCGCGAACACGAGCAGCGGCTGGCGCTACCTGGCTGCGTTCCCGGTCGTGCTGGCGGTGATCTTCCTGCTACTGGCGCCGTCGATGTGCGTGGAAAGCCCTGCGTGGCTGCTGACGAAGGGCCGCAAGGAGGAGGCGAAGGAAGTGATCGCTCGTCTGTATGGCGAGGAGCACGTGCAGACGGCTCTGTCGTGGCTGGAGGTGAGCAAGGCTAGCACGGAGGAGGGTCTGATCGACGCGACGCCCAAGACGGAGTCCATGTTCGCTCCTCGCTACCGCATGCAGCTGCTTACGGGCATCTTGCTGTCTTGCGCGCAGCAGCTGTCCGGTATCAACGCCGTGTTCTACTACTCTGGCAGCATTTTCTCGGACGCCGGTATCTCGGACTCGCGCGTGGGCACGCTGATCATCGACTTCATCAACATCTGGCCTGCGTTCTTCACGGGTGTGTTGGCCAACCGCTTCGGTGCTCGCAACATGATCTTGTGGGGTCTGTCGGGCATGGTCGTGATGTCGGTTGGCATGACGGTGGCGTTCATCGTGGACGTGTCTGCTCTGTCGATCGTGTTCACTGCTCTGTATGTGATCGTGTTCGGTGTGACGCTTGGCCCGCTGGTGTGGGTGATGACGGCCGACATTTTCCCGGACTCGATCCGTGCCAGCGCTTCTTCGTTGTGCATTGGTATCAACTGGTTGTGCAACCTGATCGTGGGTGTGTCATACCCATACATTTCGGACGCTTTGAATGACTACGCGTACGTTCCGTTCGTGGTGCTTCTGGCGCTGTTCTACCTGTTGTCTTTGAAGATGGTGCCGGAGACGTCTGGCAAATCTGCGGTGGAGATCCAGGCGGAGTACGACTCGCGTCGCGAGCAGTAATTCCGTATAGAGTGAGTTAGCTTTGTAGATGTCCATAGAAGTCATGTACAAAGACAACCAATACTTTTTCTTTTTCAAATGTGTGTTCTCGTTTCTAAGAAAGCATCCGTCAAGGTAGTTAGTAATAAAGCTTTGCGATCTAAAAGTTTTGTTTTCCATTAGCAGGTAAATTTGAAGGCTAACTCACGTACCTAGTGATATTTCTCCTGGGTTGCAGCGGTATTTTAGTTATGCTCTCCACAGTGTTCAATGCAATGGTGCATTCTAGACAACATGTTGTAAGCGGCATCATGCTAGCCATACTACACAATTCTCAAAGTGTGATTTACAAAATCAATGTCAAAAAGCTACAGTAGTAGTCGTTTTCCTACCTGCGTTGCCATTGACGTAACGGAAGCTAGAGCGCTGTTGTATCTGCGTTGAAGTTGGGCCCAATGAGCGGAGGTCCAGGATGGGGCGTAATTATCTCGGCTACAGACGACAAGCGCTTGGGTTCAAGCAGTCCGTGGTAGAAATTACCGCGCACAGCCGTGTCGAACTGGAAAGCACTAGCCTCCTTGTTAGTTAGCACGCGCTTCGTGGGGCCACGATGCGGCATCTTCTCCAGACGTTGTAGGAATGCCACCGTGCGGTCTACCGTGCCTTGTGAGGTAGACATCCCCGCTGTGATCTCCACCGGAGACATCAGCACGCACGGGTAAAAGAATCGCATGCCCAGGAACCGATCCGGGTACTGTAAATGTGCTCTGCAAAGTACACAAACAAAGTCAGCAGCAATGACGACGACACAAATTTGTCCAACTAGCTTACTGGATCGCGTCCACCGATAGCTGAATGGTGTTCGTAGCAAAGACAGTTGACGCCGAGCAGTGCTGCTCCAACGTCTGGAAGAGCTTCACTTTGGCTTCCATATCCTCTGGAATCTAAATACATTGACAGAAATTTAAACATCCTTCAATATGATTGTCCTCCACCGTCCACATTAAGAAGACAATACAAAATAAATGTCAATCGGTTACCGCTTCGATAACGATGGCAGCATCAGCACACTGGGCCATGTCAGTTACGACTGTGATGTTCCCACAGGCCTGCGTCACCATGCTCTTGGTCACGTAGCCCAGATACAGCAACGGGTGTAGCAACTCATATGCATGTGACGACAACTGTCATATATACAACCATATGGTCAGAAATCGCATCTGCATATAATAGTATAACTGTTTTGGGCAAATGTCAACAGACCGCGTCGCCAGTCTGCGGGTTGGTGTCGCACACAAGAACCTGCACTCCCAGCAGCGACAGGTCGATGGCGATGCATTTGCCCAGGAAACCCGCCCCCACGATCGCCACTTTAGTGTGACCAGAGACACGTTGGGAGTTGGTGTCAGTGTACGCGCAGGGCCCGCCTTGGGCAGCTCGAGGGGCAGCTCGAAGGGCAGCACTATTACTAGTGCTTTGTCCGTGCATAACTTCTTCTTGATATGAGTAAAATCCATCATATAACACACTGTACTGGTCAAAATTAATGAACGGTATTGATGATGACTTTCGTGGAAAACTTGAAGTTGTGCATCTGAATGCGAATTCGCATGTAGACGACAAGAATGAAATGGACACCGCACTATTGTCCACATGTGATGCACTGTTGTCTACATGTGCTGCATTGCAACTCACAATATAGGGCTGCCACCAAACCTTCCGACTGATATCCTTGATTGGACGAATAGGACCTCTGATGCAAAGTTTACAGTGCAGTTGAACACCAGAATACATCTGGTGCTACGCACACGACAGTAAGCACGGCGTTGAATGCATGTGCGACTGACAGGGGCAGGGACAGGTTTGTATCCCTGTCCTTGCGCTCGAGCTGCAAAGACAGCCGCCTGTGCTGGTGCACGAGGTTCAAGAGACTTGTTTGCCATTCCAGAATATACTTTCAAGGTAACACATAGCCTGCCGATATTCAAACACGAATCAAAGCGTCAGCCCCGTTACCATGAAAGCCGTTGCAGAACCGGAGGTTGGAAACCAAGCATACGTTGCGGTGAGCACACCCAAGACGCCTAACGCGGACGCCACTAACGTGGACAAATCCGCCTCCTTCACGTGGATCTTCTGGGCGAGTCTGCTAATCCCCTTTTGCAGCCGTTCCAGTTCGGTTGGTCCGTCGGACAGCTCAATCTCGCTGCGTTCAACAATGTGGACGATTGCAACGCACGTCCAGTGACAGAAGGCACGTGCCTCATGTTCCCAGGCCATACGAAGACCGAGTGGACGCTGATGATCAACGCGTGGATTGTTGGTGGTATGATGGGGAGTCTTTGCTGCGGCCCGATCTCCGAGCGTTATGGTCGCAAAAGGTGCTGCTGGCCAGTGCTTTGATTATGCTGGTGGGCGCTGTAATTCAAGCAAGCACGTCAAGCATTGCAGTGTTCATGGTGGGACGCGTCGTGGCTGGAATTGCTTCGGGTTGTGCTACAGGGATGGTAGGAGGCTACATCACCGAGATCTCACCGCCCGATCGACGCAATTCCTACGGCACTTTCATGCAGGTTTCCCTCTCGCTAGGGATGTTGGTGGTGTCCATCACTTTTTATTTTGCAAACACGAGCAGTGGCTGGAGATATATCGCAGGGTTTCCCATTGTTAATGCGCTGCTTTTCTTGGTGCTGGCACCTTTCTTTATTGTGGAGAGTCCCGCGTGGCTGCTGGGGAAAGGTGACCACGAACGTGCAGAACAAGAGATCGCCCGACTTTACGGGTGTGAGCACGTCCAGCGTGTCCTCTCATGGATGGAACCAGCCGCCAATACCGACTTGGAGTCCGAGGTGTTGTCAGAGGAGAAGGAGTACAAAGGGGGCATGCTGTCTTTGCTAGTGCCACCACTGTTTCGCCGTCAATTGCTCGTTGCTATCGGAGTTTCGGCGGCGCAACAGCTTACTGGCGTCAATGCCGTGTGTTATTACTCATCGGACATCTTCATAGACGCAGGGATCTCTGATGGTCGCATTGGTACCGTTATCGTGAACACGATTTTGGTGTTACCGACGTTAGTTGTGGCACGATTGTCCGAGCGGTACGGCAACCGCAAACTACTTCTGTGGGGCCTGGCTGGTATGTTCGTCAGTGCCACAGGCATCACCATCTCTCTGGCGCTTTCAGTGCAGCCATTGTCAATCGCCTTCACCGCCACCTTCGTCGGCGCGTTTTCCAGCAGCGTCGGACCGCTTATCTGGTCCATCACAGCGGCGCTTTTCACGGACTCTGTGCGCGCCACCGCCGTCTCCATCTGCATTTTCATCAATTGGGTCTGCAACCTCATGATTGGTGTCTTCTTCCCGTATATCTCGGACGCGTTGGGCTCGTACTCGTTCGTCCCTTTCATGGTGACGACCGCAGCGTTTTCGCATTTACCCAGCAGTACGTCCGGAGACTGCGGGCAAAACTACAGAAGAGATTCAAGCCAAGTTCCGTAGCCGGAGAGACCAGAAAGGAGGCTTGACAAGTTGATTTGCGTGGTGTGCGCAACGCAGCACCCAAGAATTAGAAGAAGTGGATACACTTTGTCCACTCAATACAATAGAAATTACTGCACTTCCGGTTGTTACAATCCTTGGATCGCCATAGTATTCTTATCTATCCAGACGTGAGTGTTGAATTAGGCAACCATCGGCTACTCCTTTCAGTGAAGGGTAATGCGATGCTCTTCATTCATAAGCCGGTCAGAAGAAGGATTCTGCGTAATCGTAGCTATAGGTTGGTTCGCAGCAATTTAAAGTATCACAATGCTGAAGTGAGCCTCCCATTAGCTCCTTCAGTGTGGGACTTGACTCGACGACGACACCTCCAAGTGTTCTCTAGTTTGAGATGGTTGACGCTCCATTGGCATTACCCCTTTAAGCAACGTACGATGCCAACGCCGGTACAGCCTTCAGACTCGGTTGTGGAGTCCATTGTTGACGCTGGAGATCGGATCCTCGTTGGGTGCTTTATTCAAATGTCTTCGTGCCGCTGCTGCTGCCACTGCAATTCGGCTGGTCAACGTCGCAGCTCAACCTGTTCACATACAGCGACGATGACAATTGCGATGCACGCCCCGTAGTGGATGACACCTGCGTCGTATTCCCTGGACATACCTAACTGCAATGGACATTCACGGCTTCATCGGTAGCATGCTCAGTGGCGGCATCGCCGAACGGCTCGGGCGCAAGCGCGTCACACAACTAAATTGCGCATTTATCATCGCTGGCGCAGTTGTTATGGCCATCTCTACGGATATTTGGATATTCGTAGTGGGTCGACCCTGGCTGGTGTTGCCTCGGGATCCACTACCTCTGTCGTGAACAGCTTTATCAACGAAATGCTCCCGGCCTATTTGCGCAGCAAGCTTGGCGCGAGCTTCTAGATTGTCATCACTCTAGGGATCCTTATGGTAGGTATCACCTTCTTTTCGCTAACACTAGTCATGGATGGTGTTACGCAGCCGCTTTCCCTATCGTGCTGGCGGTTCTGTTTCTCGCGCTAGCGCTTTCGTGGTGGTTGATGCAAGGAAGGCATTTGGCAGCACAGTGTGAGCTTGCGCGGCTCTACGGAGACGAAAACGTTCCTCTCGCTTTGGCATGGATCCAACCCAAACGCAAAGGGGACACTGATGCGGAAGCTGCACCCGTAGATCCTGTGGACCAGGTGGCTGCTTGGAGTAAGGGAGTCGCTACCTGTTTGAACAGTACAGCAGTTGCTGTTGTTTGCCTGGCAACCAAATTGCCAATGAACGGTGCCTCGACCTTATACACCTCGGTGGAGCACTGCCTGCCCGCCTCGTCTAGTGATCAAGTACGCAGAGGCATGCTGCTCGCGTTAAGCTTTACGATCATCTGTGCCTTGCAAACACTGCATGAGCCTTATTGAGCTGCTTGGTTCCAGTCGTAGTCGGTTCAAACATACGTCACATGAGAACCCCTCCCCCACTTCCACTGCCACTTGCTGTACCCGAAGGAGAGTCATCAAGGGTGCTGAGGGTGTATCGCCTAAGCTTAGGCTTAGATGCAGCTATCATTCGGCGGATACATGCGGGCTATGTGAAGGCTAGGAAACGAGATGAAGGATCAAGTGGAAACCGGTTCGGTGCATGACGGAAACAGCATTCATGCAAGCTTTTACCACGGCTACGCAGCAAGTGTAAATGACAAGTTGCCATTGATCGACAACTTTGTAACGCAGAGGCAAGCGGGTGTTGTCCTCTGACGACTCAAAAACTCAGCCAGATGAATCCATTTTACTTATGCTGATCCCTGCCCTCTCTACCTGACTATTCCTACATGCCTACGTCACACTCGCATTTGCGTTCTTCTCCGATTGATCAACTTAGTTCTTGGCTGACCATCTCGCCCTGAACTCGTCCTGGATTTCTTGTATGGTTTTACCTGACGTGTCCGGTACTACCGAATACACAAAAGGAATGACAGCACAACAGTGCATATGAAAGGCGTGAAGCTGTAGTTGACCAAGGCCGTAGCAATGTAGGGATATCCGAGACCCACCGCAAGGTTAAACAGCCAGCTACAACCCACACACATAGAGTTACCCATGGCGCGCACATCGTCAGGGAAGAGGTCAGCCATGACCACCCACGCCAGCGACCCGAGACTTGAACCGAAGGTAGCTACGTAACATGCCGTGAATACAATAGCAAGGGAAGGCAGACTAGCGACAAGAGACACTGTTATACCAACTGCACTGAAAAGCATTCCTGTGAGTCCGTATAAGATCAACCGTCGGTTGCCCAGACGCATCGCTAGCATCCCGCAGAACATCGTTGGTAGCACGTTGATAAAGTTGACAGCTACGATACCAATACGGTCGTCTGAGATGCCCGCCTGCTCGAACAGGGTTGACGAGTAAAGAAGACGGCATTAATGCCCGTGAGCTGTTGTGCCCCAGCAACACCGATGGCTGTCAACGACTGTCGAATGAGCATTGGCGAAAAGAGTTTGGCGAAATTGCACGGCTTTGGGGCGTCCGACTCTTGAGTTGGTGCTACATGTTCACGCCCTGAGACTGATCGCGCAGGGTGGTCTTGTTTGATCCAGGTCTTGGCAAGGTACACATTCTCTTCGCCAAATAAACGTGCCAACTCGATCTCCGCTTGCTGGGTCTTCCCCATCATCAAAAGCCACGCCGGGCTTTCTACGATCACGAAAGGTGCCAGCACCAAGAACAATACGGCAAGCACAATGGGAAGCCCGCGATATAACGCCAACCACTACTTGTGTCGACGAAAAGAATGTGATCGCTACCAAGAAGTTGCCGACTGTGATGGCGATCTGGAAGCCCACACCCAGGCTGTTGCGGAGATTTGGGGGCGATATTTCGTTGATGAAGCCGGGGATGACACCCGTAGCACCACCCGATGCGATACCAGAGATCACACGCCCACCGATGAACATCCAGATACTCAACGCACTCGCTTGAAGCACAGCACCCGCAATCATGAAAAGGCAGTTGGTCATCATGAGGCGCTTGCGGCCGAACTTGTTGGAGAATCGACCGCACACGAGGCTACCGATCATACCGCCCACGATCCAGGCGCTGACAGCGATGGTCCACTGCGCCTTGGTGTGACCCGGAAACATCAGACACGTGTCCGCGGCGACTGGGCGAGAATCGCACTCCTCCTTGTTGTTGAACGTCGTCAGGTTTAGCTGCGTCGTGGACCAACCGTACTGCAATGGTTGAAGCAGTGACACCAGCACGTTTGCGTAGAGCACCCATCGCGGCTGGATTGACGCATGCACATCCGGTGCACGTGGCACCGTTGAAGTTACTTTCGGTGTCGGTACCACCCGAACGTATCCACTGTCCGTACTCGGTGACGGCAGTTCCATCTTGTTCGTAGAAGCTCTTGATGTCTCTGCCACTTGGCAAATTGAATACTGACAGCGGAGACAGCAAAGCAAGTAGCAGGCGCTGCTTTGCTTGTCTTTGAATCGAGTGCTTTGGCGCAACTTGCGGCAACAACCATTTCATGATGCGATGAGAACATCCTTGCAGCAACAACCAAATCGTGATGCGACGGGACTTGGGCAACAGCGGAATCGTGATGCGACGGGCCTTCCTGGTTGTAGCAGCGACGGAATCGTGATGCGAAGGGAACAAATGCGATGTAAATCGTGATGCGACGGGAATGGCTTCGCTGCGACGAGACTGCGGGATGGATGTCAAGTGCCACCAAACACGAACAAAAGATGACGGGCTTGACCAATCGAACGAAAGAAAGGGAGATGAGAGATTAGAACGAAGAGATGGGAAACTTGTGTCCATCCGAGTGAGACGCTTTCATCACCGAGAATGTCCTTGTCCACGAAACAAGACATTTATCGAATGCTATAGTTTTCCTAGGCTGATGTCGTGCTGCAGTTGCGATAAAGTTACTTAGAGAGTTTTAAAATGGACACTGGGGTCTTGTTTGTATTTTTTAGTAGAAGTTGAAGCTGTCGACCAGCTAAATTCAAAACTGAAGATGGACCCATCCTCCTGATCTTTCCATCCCCCTTTTTAAGTCTGTCCGTCATCGCTCGTCCATCCAGCGCAGTGAACTTATTCCCTTCGCATCACGATTGTGTCGCTACTTCAACCCGGAATTTCCCTTCGCATCACGATTTGGCTCTTGCCGCAACTTGCTCCAAAGCAGATGCCGGCTGCGAAAAATGGAAGACAGCATGAACCCAGCACGCAAGCCCAGCCTGACAGGAGACGCTCAGCTTTCTCCGACGGCAGAGGCTTTGGGGCGAATCATTTCTTCGTGTGCTACGCTTCTTTAGTCAGCCAACTACAAGCCCATCACTCACGTCCCCTGGCAATGCCTGTTTGTTACTGCACCATCATTTTGACCCGGATGAGCGAGGACATTTATTTGACAACGACAGAAAATATTGTCAAGGACAACGTTTTCAGCATAATTTTAAAAATACTTCAAGTATTTTTAAATATGTTAATTACAGATAATATGCAGATATACTTTTTCCAGCCAATCACAATAAAATTATACAATGATTGGTAAAAAAAACATATTCGGACACTACCCTGACTGTCAATAAAAATGGCGTATCATCAGGTGCTGGATACGCATAAGGGCCGCTGTGCGGTGGCTTCCTCTTCTCTTCGTGCGGGCATCTGCGTGCTCACTACCTCTGCAGTATGCGCCGTATCCTCCTGCTGCGGATGGTGCTACACCACCAACGGTTCCTTCTCGCGCTGCACCAGCTGCCGTCGTGCTCGCTACTGCTCCCGAGCTTGTCAGCAGCATGATTGGCCTCAGCATCGCCGCGAGTGCGGAGCCTGGCGGACAATCCCTAAGGCCATTACATCGCCTACAGTACTTCTCGTGGCTCGTCTCAGCGCCAAACTATTTTTAGATCGAAAGGAGGAGCTGCAGCGCGTCATGCAACTGCGTCATCATCTAGACGACCACCGAGATGCAAAATTGAAGCAGTTCCAAGAGATGACGCAATTGGTGTTGCTGCTGCTGTCCCGATGGAAAATGGAGGACAATTCTTCTGTCATTAAGAGCTTTGATGAGCTACAGAAGGAACTGGAGCCTGAGATTCTGAAACTCTTTGGACGAGTGAATTGCAACGCCTTCTCCTTGGCAAATGAAGTCACCAATGAGGCTGTGGGTCTCGGCTTGTTCCCCGAAGGAGCGCTGTTTAATCACGATTGTGATCCGAACTGTGTGGTGAGTTTCCGTGGACAGCAGATGCAGGTGCACACTGTGAGAAATGTGAAGCCTGGAGAAGAGCTTACGGTCTCGTATATTGAACTGCTGCAACCTACACATTCGCGCAGAAAAGAGCTGAAGGACTCGTACTTCTTTGAGTGCAAATGTGTACGGTGCCAAGATGCGATGAAGGAGGAGGGTGTTCAGGATGATTGGTTTCTGGATGGTTTGAAATGTAGAAACAAGGAGTGTGAGACCTCCGGTGTCGGTGGAGTGGTGGTGATAGAAGTTTCACAGAGCAATGGTGTGGACAACGTTGCTGTATGTAAAATGTGTGGAGAAGTACGAGATAGAGAGGAGATAACAAGGTATGAGCGAGAGTTGGAAGCAATTGTGTTGGTTGGCGCCGACTCGGAGGAGAGCAGATGGGAAAAATACCAGCGAAAATGGCAAATAGTAAGATATCGACTGCGGCTGCACCTCGTAGCGCGCGGGTGGCTATGATGGCTCGCAAGATCGGTAACTTTCTGATGGATACGGAATCGGAGGCATTGCGATGTCAGGCGCTGCCATTCTTCCTCGCAGAGCTACGTGCCGTGGAGTGGTTGCTACCGAAAACAAAGTTGCCATCTCGAGGTTTGCTGCATTTTCAAATTGGCAAACTCCTGTTTGAGGGGGTAAATAGCCCACTTTGCAGATTGGTGCCAGAAGGTCAATGTAAACAGGCCGAGATGGCTGCAAAGCACCTGCAAGAATCCCTCGCCGTGTAAGTGCTCTGTCGGGTTAATTATGTTCAAGCAGCGTAACTACTTGCCGACTCATAGCTTCTGTTTATTTGTTTCATGTGTAGGTTGGACTGCGCATACGGAAGTCGCAGTACTGCTGTGAAGTCTGCCCAGATGCTGTTAGACGACGTCCAACGCACAGCTCTCCAGTCTCCTTAGAGTTACCCATAATCTGCTACAAGTTAAAGTAAGGATCTACTTTGGACTTGTATGCAGCACGCACGAACGCCGACGGCAGGAGCTTACTGAGGATGGCCTGCCCAAGCAGTTGAAGTCGCGGATTGGACGGGAACTCATACATGATCTGATGTACCGTGCGCACAAGCATGAGGTCGCTGTTGAGCGTGACTGTATCTACGATCGTGGCGTAGCCGTTGCGACCGTCCTCCTGATTGCTCGCGTTGCTTTGCTGCAGTTCGGTATCAATCATTGCTTGTAGTTTTTCGTTGGTTGCCAACAGTACCCGCTGATTGACTGCTTCGTTGAGTGGGTTGCGCTCGACCAGCTCGAGGATCCGGGCGAATGTCCACTTGGGTGTGGGGTTATAGTGCTGTTTACGAAGTTTGGCTTTGGCCATAGCGAGGAAATAAGCTTCTTCATCCTCAAGATCCTCAAATTTATCGTGGCACTGTTTGGCAATGCCGTGACTGGAGACTTCTGGAGTGCAGCTCCGCAGCAAGAGTGCATACAACGGCGTGACCGAACGCCCGCTATTCCTTTGGCTGTTGCAGTGGAGAGTTTGCGGCTTGGTGCGACGCCCAGCAGCGTTGACAACACCCGGTGATCAGGTGTGTTCATGTTGGCAGCCATTAACAGCGCGCGCAAGCCTTGCTGCTCTTCCACATTCTCCAGAATCAACTCTTGACAATGACTCAACAAGAGTGCCACCTTGTCGACGTTATTAACGTCATGTGTGATAGCCACATGCAGCGGTAGCTATCGTTGTAGCCGCAAACAATGAAATCTTGTTTGTCATGATTAGACTGCATGGTGGAATATCGCCAGCTGATCGTAGTCACCATAACCATGCCGAAGAAATAATGCCTCTGTCAGGATCGCATTCAACGTTTTGGTGGCTTCAGCTATCACTTGAACGATGATTCGTCGGTGCGACATATCGCACTAATATTTGTGGACTCCACTGGAATCCCCATGGAAGGCACCTACTAGGATCACGATAAACCTCACTTTCAAATCAGCTTCGCCGAACACAAGCTGCAGCTCTAGACAAAGAAGCCGTCATGCCCCCGCTTGTCGCGACAACCAGACGCGTGAAGCCGTTAACGCCAGCTTCCATCGCAGTGGAAAGCAGGAAACAACACGGCCTGGACTGTTCTGGCAACGACTGGCTCGACAAAGTCCATGCTGCTCAGGACAACCAAGTTGACACATCAGAGTCGCACCGCCACCAATGGAACATTCTCCAACGAACATTGACAGGCTTGTCACTTCGCAAACATCACCCAAAGCAACACATTTCTAGGGATAACGAACCGCATAGCTACAAAGAGGAACTCCAGAAGTACATCGCAGAGTCTACCACTAACTTGAGCTGCGATGATGAACCGCAAGGCAGGTCGGACGAGGATAGCGATCTAAACATCATGTTCCCACGCAACGCTGAGATTTTGACTTCTCCAGCTCGACCGAGATAGATGAGTATGTGGTGCCGCCCGTGGAGGTTCCGCGCACTTACTGCGTGCAGGATCGTCAGGGCGGTACGTTGGTGGCCGGAGACTATGTGACTTTCACCAATTGGGCATTTAAACGTCAACTCCGGTACATGGGGAACCTCGGTCCGATTCCAGAACGGGGAGAAACCGAACTTCATCTTGCTCTGGACGAAGCAGAAGTACCACAAGGCATCTACTCTGGGAAAATTGTCGAGCTGTAGTTTTGCACAGATGTATTGCATGTATATTAGTTCAGGGCACACAACATTGGAATTGGTGCGCTTGTAACCATATCAATCGTTGAATATTTTTCATAGAGAAAAGCGAGATGCGCGGCGAAGAGTCCCACCGAGTAGTATGGAGCCGTCGGTATCGTGCTCCATTTGTGATAACTCCCCATCAACAAGACTTGTAAAAACGTTTTACCGATAGCTCGTCTGGGAGCGCATACTTGATCACGAGGTGCAGAGGTGGATCGCCGTACTCGAGCACAAAAGTTCCATAAAGAAAGCGATGCTTCTGCGCGAAGAGGTCAAGGTGGACATCGAGGAATCCGTTCGCTAGGCGTTAAGTCAAAGATACGTCTGCATTAGAAATTAGCTTCACACTAGCTAAGATTCATGACAAATACAATGGAACTCCTGTTGGCTTTGGCTTTGCTAGCTAGTGTTCTTTCTCTTACGGGTTCGCCAGCTTGGTCTTGAGTCCCATGCTGGACAGCAATCCATCCAACGGAGCGTGGATCTCGTCGTGGTGAGGCACCGACTTCATGCGCTTCATCCAGGCCGAGAACTTTGGGTGCTTGGAGAAATCGTAGACGCCCATGAGTTCGATCTGCACGAACTCACAGTAAGCGGCGAAGTCTGCCAGCGTGGGGGCGTCCGACTCGGCTACAAAGTCCTTCACCAGGAACTTCTCCATGAGCTCCACCAGCTTTTTGATTAGAGCAGGAGATTCCTTCACGAACAGCGCCTCATCTGGCGTCACGGTGTTCTGCTTGGTGTGCATCAACGGCACCAGCACCTTGGGGGTGATGAGGCGAGCGTTCGTGTGGTGCCAGTGGAGGTACTGGTTCACCTTGGCGTGGGTCTGCACATCCGCCGGATACAGGTCCGTCCAGCCGAACTTCTCGGCCAGGTACGGCATGATGGCGTTGCCCTCAAACAGCGTAAAGTCGCCGTCCTGCAGCACTGGGATGAGTCCGTTGGGGTTCAAGGCCAGAAATTCGGGCGACGTGAACGTGGCGCTGCCAAATTCTGTCACGGCGAACTCGTGGTCGAGTTTCTTGATGCGCATGACCCACTCGGCGGCGCGGCTGGGCTGGCTGATGAGGTTGGCGTATAGCTTGATGGTCATCTTGACGTGGAGAGAGCTGTAAGGCTTGTAAGACTTGAGGACTGCGATGCAAATTCCGGAATGAGATTGTCTGCACGAGTCAACTGTGGCGTGGAGAGATCCTTCGACGGAATTCGATTGTTAAACGGGCCGTTGAATCTGCATATCCAATTGGAAAGTCGTGTGGTGGGTTCCATGAGTTTATCAGTTCAAGAAGTATCATGGAGATTACAGCGTCAGGACGCCGAGCTAATCAACGATCCATGTCCGACATGGACATCAACTGCGTCCAGACACAATCAAGCTGGTCGGGAATGCTGTGCAAGTGGACATAACTGTGTCTTTTGCCGCATCAGCTTGGCTGGATCACCGTGACGCATGCCAGGTGTCGAGGAGTGACGTCAGTCGACCGGAAACGGAGGACAATCTGACAAGTTACGTGCTGCCGGCGACAGTACGAAGAGGGTTTTAGGGTATAGATAATGTGCTAAAGCAGCGTCACAAGCACACTTGCCAGGTATGCTTGGTGACCTGGGTGTAAATCAGAGACCGTCACGCGATAGTACGACAAGATAGCCATTATCTTCCTCTTGTCACACAAAAATTGTTGCTAGAGAGATTTCAGTCGCAGACACTGCTGTGCAAGCAAACGTTTGCAAGAAACAGCATTCATGTTTCCATAGTCGATCGAGTCGAACGCCGACGATCTCCATGTATTTGGGGTCAACATATAGCCAGCTTACCACCGAACACAGTCTAATGTCACCCGCTCCCAAGTTCAAGTAGCATATCATAGTGCGCACTCTTCTCTTTCTCATTGGCTGAAAAGAGACATATACCCTTTAACGTCGCTTTTCAACCAATGAAAATATGAGAAAAACGTCGTACCGCTCATTTTCGGTTGGCACCACCAAGTCATTATTAATAATGGCGCGCTTCTTTAAGAAAGCGTCCGCCAAGCCCCAGGACTTCGCTGAGGTGCAGCTGGGCAAACCCGTGGGTTCCGGTCGCTCTGGTAGTACTTACAGTGCTCATTGGTGTGGTCGTCATGTCGCAGCCAAAGTGGTGGACATATCGTCTTCCAAAACCGAGACCCTAGCGCAAGACCTATTAAAAGAATTACGTCGTGAAGAACAAGTGACCAGTAATTTACGCCACCCAAAAATTGTCCAATTTTTAGGGTCTTTCAATGAGCCGCCACGGTACTGTTTGGTCTTCGAATATATGGATGGCGGGGCGTTATCTAATGTCGTACGAGCCAAAAGGGTCCACTTTTGGACTTTTTCCGACTGGCGAAAGATATGGCTGAGGGTATGGCGTATCTCCACAACAACTCGGTAATGCACCGAGATCTCAAGTCCAGCAATGTACTGCTGACTGCTGACGGTACGGCCAAAATCTCAGACTTTGGCCTTAGTTGTGTCATGGAGCTTGGCCGATCGGCGGATCTGACTGCTGAGACGGGAACTTACGGGTGGATGGCTCCTGAAGTCATCCGACATGAACCGTACTCCAGCAAGGCGGACGTGTACAGCTACGCTGTAGTCCTGTGGGAATTGTTGGCTAAAGATATTCCATTCAAGGGTCAGACGCCAATGCAGAGTGAGTAAAAGAGATCTCGAGAATATGTAGAGACTTTTCTTGACCTGATGATGTTTATTATTGTTGTTGTAGCTGCTATGGCGGTGGCGGAGCAACATATGCGGCCAGGATTGCCACAGAAGACACCACCGAAGATTGCGGAATTGATCGAGCATTGTTGGAATCAAGACCCGACGAAGCGGCCGGAGTTCAGCGCCATTATGCAAGTGCTACCATACATTAAACAGGCACTGTCCAAGGCGGACTTCAAGAACGCAGGAATCCTCTACACGGCGTGAGGATATGACAGAGGTGCTGACACACACATATTTGTATACATGCATTGATTGCTACTGTTGCTACTGATCCTGTCTTTGGCTGGAAGATAGAAGTCACCGCCATATCATAGACCTGAGAAATATACTGCCTATCTGCACGACTCCGTTTATCATTTGCTGTGCTGAGATGCAGGCCTGCACCTATTCAGAGATCATCCGGACTGACGCGACGCTTGACTAACTGCGCAGGGTTTCTTGCAGGACGTGGAGCTTATGGCAGACGAGGAATGGGGAGGTGACTCGTATTCTGTGAATGCCTACGATGAAGCTGCATCGTACGATGGTTACGCGCAAAATTCGCCTGGGTACGACCCCGACGAATACTGGCGAGTGGATACCGAAGTGTATCACGTCTTCCTGGAGCTGGCACCAGTCCAACAGGGCGAACGTGTGGAGCTCAATGATCTTCCCGAGCTCTGCCGACGAGTAGGGCGAGCGTTGCGCGATGACCACGAACAATTTCGCGTCATGCAAGAGCTGGACACGACGAACTCAATGCAGATCCTGCGGCACGACTTTGTGATCTGGCTTCTGGCTGAGATGCACGCCCAGGAGCAGGCTAGAATCGCTGCAAAACCGCGATCCGTGCCAGTAGCAACTCCTGCGTGGGAAGAGGTCGTTCAGGAAGTCACTGAAGCCGACCAGATGCTTGGATCCCAGCCCACGGTATTTTACTACAACACCCTCTCCGGTGAGAGCATCTGGGAGCTCCCGAGTTTCGTGCGGTACTTGTGGAACCACTTGGAGGGTCAAGAGGTGGCCGAACAAGAAGCTGAAATCTCTGAAGCCGGAGTCCCCACTTTTGTTCATCGCAGTGAAGAAAGTAATGGAGATGATACCCGCGAAATGGTGCAGCTTCTTCGCGAACTGTTCGTCAAGTATGATGAGGAAAAAGGAGGATATCTGGACGCCGCTGAATTCGAAGACTTTTGTGTTCATGTAGGCCAACCGCTTAATGGTCGTGACGGACTTCTTGCTCTCATACGTGAGGTGGATCCTTTCAGCGTCATCACTCCTGCGCCTGGCCAGCAGGAACAGCAACCAAGAGTATCATGGGACGGACTGCGATATTACTGGGTGACCAACGCTCCCTTTCAACGGCGCACGAGGCTAGCAGAGTCGCGATACACATCTTGGGAGCGCGTGGATTTAATGTACCAGCGAACCGCACCAGTACTCTTTCGCCACACGACGACGCTACAGGAGCGGTGGGGTCACCCAGCAATGGAAAAACGCGTTGTTGACCGGCTGAATCAACTCTTCTCGAGCAACAAGCTGGATATGGCTCAGAAGATCGAGCTTTTCATCGATGTCCAATGGAAGCAGCAGCAGCAGGCAACTGCGACAGCAACAACTGACGGCGTTGAAATGCGTCACTGGAATTTAGAGACGTGTTGGCGAGTGCTTTCCCAACTTAACCACCCCATCAGTCGGCGAGAACACGTGCAGGCAGTCATGCTTCTGCTTCAACAACAGTTTCGGGGCTCCACAGCAGCAAATGATCAAAGTGAAGAAGTTGTGTCGCTGGGCGAAGCGGCGGTGCGCGCGTGGCTTCAGTATTGCGCGAAGAAAATTGTCATGGGTGGATGGGAGGAGCTTCAGGACACTGAAGGACAAACTTACTACTATCACGAGGTTAATGGCACGATGCAGTGGGACCCACCACAGCTGCAAACGCAAATGACCACCATGTTGATCAAACTCGGAGGTGGTCAGAGCAACCTGCCAGCAGACGAGCAGATCGCACGCGTGTTTCGGCAATATGATGTTGACGGGAGCGGTGAGATGACACTGGATGAATTTCAGCATTTTTACCGCGCACTGTTGGGGCGCGGCAGCGGATCCAGTGAAACTGCGAGCGAGGACCAAGTACGGCAGGTCTTCAGCGTGCTGGATGCAAGTGGCGATGGTTCCGTGACTCTTGAGGAGTTTCAGCTGTGGTGGAAGACGAAATTGCAGCTCGAAGTGAAGGAGAGCGAGGAAGTTGCGACTGACACACGAGAACAGCGTCGCCGCGACATCTGCCTTAAGTTCCTCGAAAATGCCGATGCAGTCGTACTTGCTCCAGTTACGACAACTTCTGGCGAAAAGCATGAAGGTGCTACCGGCGACCAACAAAACCAACCACAGAAGAATTCTTCGAGTCAAATCTGCTGCCACGGCTTACCACGCTTTTAGGCGAGTTTCACTGCGTGGACTAGCGTATCGCCGCGCATTAAACGATCTTGTAAGAGACCCCATGGAGCAATTGGTTTCACTTGAGCGATTCCTTGTTTGGTACGACGGCTTTGAAAAAGCCGAGAGGGAGAAGTTGGAGCTGCAACGAGCCAAACAGCGAGCACAGGCGGAATTACGAGCGCAGCATGAGGCACAGGCCGCTGCACGACAAAAACAGCGTCATCACCGCAAGCAAATGCGCACAATGGACTTCATGAGCGAGCAGGCTACCACTGTGACGGAGTACGAGGCACAAAAACAACGCGAAAAGAAAATCTCTGTGCTCTTCAAGACTTTTGACGCTGACGGATCGGGGCTTTTGGACGAACAGGAGCTGCTTCAGCTTACTAAAGCTCTTGGGCATGACATGGATGCTGCGCAGGTTAATCGCATGATCCGGGTCATGGATGCGAGTGGAGACGGCCGTGTAAGCTTGGAGGAGTTCCTCGCTTTCTGGAAAGCATTTGAGCACCGACGACCTGCAGCCGCAACTGCGGCCTCGTTGCACCAAGACCGCCGCGATGCTGTTTCTCAACTAACAGTATCAGCATCAACAGCGACCCCATCATCATCGCACCAGTCCACCAGCGACACTTTAACCTCACTGGCTGTGAGTCTGGAAATGGCAAAAGATAGAACACTAAAGCTAACGATGGCCGATATGCGCGGATTCCTAATGGACTGGAGTGACGATCGGCGCGAGAAACGCATCGAGCATCAAGCTGAGATCGATGAAGCCGAGAGTATTAGGAAATGGCGTGAACTTCACGCGTTCGTGCCTTCAAAAAGCGTGTTTACGGTGCCAAGCGCCTTGATGTGACTTGGATCGAGCCAGAGGTTGTGGATTGCGTCGCAGCAATTATTGCCGAAGTGGGGCAACGCATAGATCCTCCTCTCAAACCTGATGCAGCACAAATCATCCAAGCACTTATAAGGGGACGCTTGGGTCGGAAGTGCGTTCGCACACTAGTACGCAAACGATTCCAGAAGCGTGTCGAATTGCAGACACACCTATTTTACTTCATTGATACGCACACAGGTCACATATGTCTCAGTCGTCCGATCTTCCCGACAAGCACTTCAGCAGTGGCCCCGTTGGAACTTGACCAGTGCACCACAAAAGCGAGAAGTATCAATTCAAAAGCGCTTGACCGAACTCCAAGCTAAAAGCGCTTTTATGACAGCATATGCCTTCCTTCACTCGTCAACAGCAGCTCCATCGGCAACGAGAAGAAGAATGGGACCAAAACTACGTACCAACATCGACCGTTGCTAGCACCAAGCGCGTTTTATATGTACGATGTGGCCTCATCCGTCCAGCACCGCTTGTTTGGGAACATTTGGACACCGTTGCGATCACCACAGCCTGAACTAGTGCTAGTGGAACTGATCGCTCGGCGCCGCCGCCGACAGCTCATGCAGCGTGGAGGCGACGCCGCAGCCAACTTTCCCCTTCACTACGCAGTTCGCCACTCTCAGTTCTCCGGGGGCGTAATTCGTGCTTTCGTAAAAGGTTACCCTGAAGCTCTTGCAGAATGCGATGCGTTTGATATGACCCCATTGCATGTCGCCTTTCGGGAGCAGCGTACGAATCTGGAGCTACTAGACCTTCTTGCTCGAAAACCACAATTTATCACAAAAGTTAACAAAACCCAACGTGCTGCAGATGGAGTGCAAAAGGCGGATAGCCGACGAAAGCTTTCTGTCTGGTCACGCCAATCAGTCTGCGGGGACACCCCATTGCATGTTGCAATACGTCATCGCGCACCCATCGGGGTACTTCAGTGGGCTCTACGTGCCTGTACTGAAGCAGAGGGTTCCACACTGACAACGTTGCGTAACAAACACGGCGAGTCAGCTTTTCATGCGTGTATTAACCAGCAGCAACAGCGGCAGCCTCATGACATACCGGAAGCTTCATTTCTTGTCGCCGCGGGCGAGAACTGCCGTCTTACTCTTCTTCAAGCACGTTGACAAGACTTTGTTGTGTTCCACGCCAACCAAGTACGGCGATCTTCCTCTACACCTCGCCATGGATGCCTTCGAGAAACTTAAACAGCGAGCAGTAGAAAACCCTGCGATGCTACTGACCACAGAGAATGACACAGAAGAAACAACAGAGGAAGCTGTTGTATATCGTGCCTGCGCTGATGACTGCACGGGCTGGCTTTGGTTGATAGATCTCCTGATCATACACCACCCAGAGGCAGTGTTGACGCCTAAGCGCTGCAACGGGCTCTTACCGGTGCACCTTGCAATCAAGTACGCGCTCCCGGAAGAGCTATCAGTGAAACTTTTACGCTGACAACTCAAATCTTGCTGAAATCAGAACCCCATTCAGCCGCGGTGAGCGAGTTGAATCAGGAGCAATTACTGCTTGCGGCTACAACGATAGCTAGGACAGGAACGACGTTGTTGCACTACACCCTGCTTCACCAGCCGCGAGCAGCAAACCTGCTCTCACTACTTATCACCCAAATGCCGACAGCTTGCGGGATGAGAGTCCTCTCGACAGGCGAGCTGCCTATACACACAGCGGCGGCCGCAGACGGACTTGACATGGGAGTTTTGCGCCTCCTCTGTGGAGTGAATAACGAAGGATGTCGAGCGCACAACGCCAAACGACAGCTACCGCTGCATGTGGCTATCACACATGACGTTAATAACGTCGACAAGGTGGCACTCTTGTTGAGTCATTGTCAAGAGTTGATTCTGGAGAATGTGGAAGAGCAGCAAGGCTTGCGCGCGCTGTTAATGGCTGCCAACATGAACACACCTGATCACCGGGTGTTGTCAACGCTGCTGGGCGTCGCACCAAGCCGCAAACTCTCCACTGCAACAGCCAAAGGAATAGCGGGCGTTCGGTCACGCCGTTGTATGCACTCTTGCTGCGGAGCTGCACTCCAGAAGTCTCCAGTCACGGCATTGCCAAACAGTGCCACGATAAATTTGAGGATCTTGAGGATGAAGAAGCTTATTTCCTCGCTATGGCCAAAGCCAAACTTCGTAAACAGCACTATAACCCCACACCCAAGTGGACATTCGCCCGGATCCTCGAGCTGGTCGAGCGCAACCCACTCAACGAAGCAGTCAATCAGCGGGTACTGTTGGCAACCAACGAAAAACTACAAGCAATGATTGATACCGAACTGCAGCAAAGCAACGCGAGCAATCAGGAGGACGGTCGCAACGGCTACGCCACGATCGTAGATACAGTCACGCTCAACAGCGACCTCATGCTTGTGCGCACGGTACATCAGATCATGTATGAGTTCCCGTCCAATCCGCGACTTCAACTGCTTGGGCAGGCCATCCTCAGTAAGCTCCTGCCGTCGGCGTTCGTGCGTGCTGCATACAAGTCCAAAGTAGATCCTTACTTTAACTTGTAGCAGATTATGGGTAACTCTAAGGAGACTGGAGAGCTGTGCGTTGGACGTCGTCTAACAGCATCTGGGCAGACTTCACAGCAGTACTGCGACTTCCGTATGCGCAGTCCAACCTACACATGAAACAAATAAACAGAAGCTATGAGTCGGCAAGTAGTTACGCTGCTTGAACATAATTAACCCGACAGAGCACTTACACGGCGAGGGATTCTTGCAGGTGCTTTGCAGCCATCTCGGCCTGTTTACATTGACCTTCTGGCACCAATCTGCAAAGTGGGCTATTTACCCCTCAAACAGGAGTTTGCCAATTTGAAAATGCAGCAAACCTCGAGATGGCAACTTTGTTTTCGGTAGCAACCACTCCACGGCACGTAGCTCTGCGAGGAAGAATGGCAGCGCCTGACATCGCAATGCCTCCGATTCCGTATCCATCAGAAAGTTACCGATCTTGCGAGCCATCATAGCCACCCGCGCGCTACGAGGTGCAGCCGCAGTCGATATCTTACTATTTGCCATTTTCGCTGGTATTTTTCCCATCTGCTCTCCTCCGAGTCGGCGCCAACCAACACAATTGCTTCCAACTCTCGCTCATACCTTGTTATCTCCTCTCTATCTCGTACTTCTCCACACATTTTACATACAGCAACGTTGTCCACACCATTGCTCTGTGAAACTTCTATCACCACCACTCCACCGACACCGGAGGTCTCACACTCCTTGTTTCTACATTTCAAACCATCCAGAAACCAATCATCCTGAACACCCTCCTCCTTCATCGCATCTTGGCACCGTACACATTTGCACTCAAAGAAGTACGAGTCCTTCAGCTCTTTTCTGCGCGAATGTGTAGGTTGCAGCAGTTCAATATACGAGACCGTAAGCTCTTCTCCAGGCTTCACATTTCTCACAGTGTGCACCTGCATCTGCTGTCCACGGAAACTCACCACACAGTTCGGATCACAATCGTGATTAAACAGCGCTCCTTCGGGGAACAAGCCGAGACCCACAGCCTCATTGGTGACTTCATTTGCCAAGGAGAAGGCGTTGCAATTCACTCGTCCAAAGAGTTTCAGAATCTCAGGCTCCAGTTCCTTCTGTAGCTCATCAAAGCTCTTAATGACAGAAGAATTGTCCTCCATTTTCCATCGGGACAGCAGCAGCAACACCAATTGCGTCATCTCTTGGAACTGCTTCAATTTTGCATCTCGGTGGTCGTCTAGATGATGACGCAGTTGCATGACGCGCTGCAGCTCCTCCTTTCGATCTAAAAATAGTTTGGCGCTGAGACGAGCCACGAGAAGTACTGTAGGCGACGTAATGGCCTTAGGGATTGTCCGCCAGGCTCCGCACTCGCGGCGATGCTGAGGCCAATCATGCTGCTGACAAGCTCGGGAGCAGTAGCGAGCACGACGGCAGCTGGTGCAGCGCGAGAAGGAACCGTTGGTGGTGTAGCACCATCCGCAGCAGGAGGATACGGCGCATACTGCAGAGGTAGTGAGCACGCAGATGCCCGCACGAAGAGAAGAGGAAGCCACCGCACAGCGGCCCTTATGCGTATCCAGCACCTGATGATACGCCATTTTTATTGACAGTCAGGGTAGTGTCCGAATATGTTTTTTTTACCAATCATTGTATAATTTTATTGTGATTGGTTGGAAAAGCATATCTTTGTATTTGATTGGTTTAAAAGGGTAGTGGGTACATCATATTCTTGAAGTTACCACCCACCAAGATCTCATTCCGGAATTTGCATCGCAGTCCTCAAGTCTTACAAGCCTTACAGCTCTCTCTCCACGTCAAGATGACCATCAAGCTATACGCCAACCTCATCAGCCAGCCCAGCCGCGCCGCCGAGTGGGTCATGCGCATCAAGAAACTCGACCACGAGTTCGCCGTGACAGAATTTGGCAGCGCCACGTTCACGTCGCCCGAATTTCTGGCCTTGAACCCCAACGGACTCATCCCAGTGCTGCAGGACGGCGACTTTACGCTGTTTGAGGGCAACGCCATCATGCCGTACCTGGCCGAGAAGTTCGGCTGGACGGACCTGTATCCGGCGGATGTGCAGACCCACGCCAAGGTGAACCAGTACCTCCACTGGCACCACACGAACGCTCGCCTCATCACCCCCAAGGTGCTGGTGCCGTTGATGCACACCAAGCAGAACACCGTGACGCCAGATGAGGCGCTGTTCGTGAAGGAATCTCCTGCTCTAATCAAAAAGCTGGTGGAGCTCATGGAGAAGTTCCTGGTGAAGGACTTTGTAGCCGAGTCGGACGCCCCCACGCTGGCAGACTTCGCCGCTTACTGTGAGTTCGTGCAGATCGAACTCATGGGCGTCTACGATTTCTCCAAGCACCCAAAGTTCTCGGCCTGGATGAAGCGCATGAAGTCGGTGCCTCACCACGACGAGATCCACGCTCCGTTGGATGGATTGCTGTCCAGCATGGGACTCAAGACCAAGCTGGCGAGCTCGTAAGAGAAAGAACACTAGCTAGCAAAGCCAAAGCCAACAGGAGTTCCATTGTATTTGTCATGAATCTTAGCTAGTGTAGTGCATCCAGCAGAAGGCACTTCTGTCACTGGACCTTTGACAGAGACTAACGAGAGGTTGGAATTCAAGAGCGTGATTACTTTAAACGCTATTAGTATTAACACTACCCTCTCTTCGCTACCGCATGACAAAGAGATTCGATTGAGAGATCGACTCTTACTTACACCGACTTATATTTCCACCTCGGCGTTCAGCTTCTCGTAGAGCGTCTCCAACTCCTTTGTCACGTCCGCCTTCTCTTTCGGGTCGGACTCCGGCTGACTTTCAGTGCATGTTGCTGCTTTGTCAGCTCTAGGATCTGCTGGTACAACTTCACAACTGTCGTTTTCGAGGCTTCTGATCGATCCTTCGCGGCTGCAGCAAGAGCTGTCACGGCACCTGGGACGCTGGAAACGTCGCTCTCACCCATGCTGTTGAAGCTCGAGTCCGAAGACAAATTCTCTTCTGTCGGTCGCAGGTCCTCAGGGCGCAACAGCGAGGCAAAGTTCATGGACAACCCGCTTACTGGAGAGCACGGAGCGGCGGTGCCACTTTACCCGATCCGTACAAGCGGTCCTCGTCATCTATGACGCTCACTGTCTTATGTCCTGGAGCAGTGCTAGACTGCGGTTTAAGAAACGACAACGGCAAGTCGCCGCTGTTGTCAGGATTGCGGAAGAAATGTGGTAGCGATGGACGTGCAGAGGAGTCCGAACCTCCAGTGTCAAGGCGGCACAAGGACGGCTTCACTGATGGGTCCGGTGGGGGTATGTAGCTTGGCATCGCATTGTCCGGGTCTTTGAACATGGCCTCCTGTTTCTCCCATTGCTGCGCCTGCATTTGCTGTAACCGCGTTATTTGACGCTGAGACGGCGCTGCCTGGGCAGGCGGTGCAGGGGCAGGGGCTCGGCGTTCCCTCGATCTATGCCGAGATTTCTCCTTCCGCCTAGGTCTCGCCCGCTCGCTCCTTTTGACAGGCCCAGGGGGCCCATTTCCTTCGTATGCTGTTCCAACAGACTGGAGGTGAGTTTCACCGCTGGCAAATCGGAATAGTCCTCATCCGTATCTGAGCCGCTGTAGCCGCTGCTTCCCAAGGAGGTTTGGCGAGTCATCCTCGGCTGGAACTCTTCGACTCCCATTTCTTGATGTTGCCGGCGCCGCAATAGTGCTTGCTGCTGTTTCTGCCGCTGCATGAGGAATTGCTGATGCTGCTGTTGTTGCTGCAGAGCACGTTGCTGTCGCTGGAGAGCCTTCTGGTCCATATAAGCAGGAGGCGAGGCACCATAGTTTTCATTCTCGTACGACTCACGGTACCTGGGGTCGTAGCGTCGGTCTTCACCACCTCTTTTGCTCGGCTGAGGATGGTCGTCGTACTCGTCAGAGTGCTCGTCAGTATAGCGTTGCGAGTCGAGGCCAGGAAAGTCATTGCTACTGCCACTGCCAGGCATCTCGAACGTGTTCGGGTACTCTGGATCCTGATCATAGCTGCCGCTGTGGTTGTATCCATCCTCGTAGTTGCGATTGTTGCGCTGCCCTCGTCCCGAATGTTTGCGACGATGGCCATTGCTGCCATGCTCACTATAATCGCCAGCACTGCCAGCACTGGGCCGACTGCCACTGGCACTGCGCTGGCACTGCGCATACTGGTAGCCAGGGGCACGCACACTCATCATAGCCTGCTCATTGTCCGGGTCGTCCTCATGTATACTCTCTGAGTTATGTGAGCTCAACGGCATGTCTTCAAAGACCGATGGGTCCGTGTTCTGAGCGCACTTGGCGCACACACGAACCTTTCGAGCTACTGACCCAGAAACCGGCACTTCCCACTCGGTACTGCACGAAGCGCAAACAACTTCTCCACATTTGCGGCATCGCGTCTTGCGCGTCATGAGACCGAATCTGGTCGAGCACAAGTTGCAACGCGTACGCTCGTTCTTGGGCACAAGTTCCAAGTCCCCTAGGAATCGCTGAGAGCCGAGCCGCCTCCGAGTGATCATCTTCTGAAGATCAGCGATGCTGGATAGACGCTTCTTCTGCATCGAGAAGTAGAGCGGCCCCACGTGCATACTACCCTTAAATTTCACCTGTGCACTGAAGATCACATCTAAGAATCCAGGGCGTTCACTCTCGACGAACACGTGGCCTGTGTGGTAGAAACTGCCTCGTACGAGGTTGTATTCGCTCTGAAGCTCCGGACAGCACGCTAACTTGATGGAGTGATACGAACGCACCCACCCACGACGTCCACTGACATCCAAAAAGGTGCTTTGGCACTCGACTGTGAGAAATCACGGTTCTTGACAAGCTTGGACGGCGTTTCCGTGACGAACCACTTGACAGTAACCTGGTTAGCATTGAGCATTTTGCTAGTACCATTACGGCTGCGGGTATTGTACATGGGGTCGTTGAGCAGCGACAGATCATCCAGGACGTAGAGTAGCTGACCGTCCAACACGTCACCGTTATACTGCACAAAGTCCGCCATTTTGGCTTCGGTGGACAAGTCGAAGAAGTCGGCGACCTCGTCCAGCGTGGCTTGTACGGTCGTAGCGCCGCACCCGTAGGTGATGGCGTCTCCGACCACACTCTCGGGTATCGAGCTTCACCTTTGTACATCTGAACACCGCGGTGCATACCGGCTTCCTCCCATCTAACAGGGCCTTCATTATTGCGTGTGGCGTCCACCAATGCCTTGGCGGACTCTTTCGCCTTCCCGACGAGATACTGCTGCTCTCGGGGCGTGAGCTCTGGGCACTTGAAAAGCGCGGAGGCAGTGGGAGCGACTTGGTCATGCTTCCACCAGGCCTCAGTAACAATGGGCGCAACCTGCCGAAAGCAGTCGCAGGGCAATCGAGGCAGGTGTCGAGCACAGCCGACACGAGATTTGGGATGTGTGGCCTGACTTTGAGCAGCAAAGCAGGGGGAATGGGAATAAGGGAGTGGAGTGGGGAAGGGAGCCGATCGCAGGCTTTTACACACGTGAACTGTGCCATCGTAAGGCTCAAAGACGAGACGGAACATCTGTCGAATGGTCTGCGATTACGCGTGAGCGCATAATGGCCATCAATTTCAGGCACAAAGGGCAGCTTTGCCTCGTTTTCTTACAGGTTTCGTGTCTGTCTGCCGGTGTCTGCCACTGTCGACCACGTCTGCGTCAAATCTGAACTTTGGACTAACCAATAGTCGATTCTGATCGGACTTCACATCCTCTACGTGAACATTATCCACTACCCTGTTAGCGATGTGCCCACGTGAAAATTCTGCCGCTTTTGGGGTGATACATGTAGCAAAGACTTCTTTCGAGTCGATTTGTCGACTGTCCAAGTTTCCACTTGCGTATGATGTGCAGCGTATACATACGTTTGAAGTTGACTTGTGGTTTGTATAGTTTTGCTAAAAATTTGCTCTTCCCATACAAATCCCGAGACAAATTTGGCATGTTATTACCTCGCGAGACATCGACGACAAAGTTGAAGCGCACTAAAAGTGTCTGCATGAATCCTACGAAAGGCGAGGTGCACTCAAGACTCTTGACTCAAGGCCCTTAGAGCGCGGTAGATCTTGCGGCAAAACGTCTGTCAGCCAGCAATGGGATCACCAAGAAGAGCCCAACGATGATACGAGCTTCGATTTTTGACGTCCTGCTCAGGTGGTAGAGTTCACTTTTACATTTTCAGTGAATAGTTGCACAGTGACCGGATCACTTCAAATGCATGCCTCGAGTGCAGCTTCAGTAACGCAAAATGAAGCATTCCGGCTGTCGCTTCGGTGTCTCGAAGCGACTTGTTTCCAGCTGCATAAGACTAACACTTGCGTTCGCAGAATCACATTGGTCGATTCTTGCTCTCCATGTACTGTAAACAATCAGCAAATTCCGCGAGATCATAAGGACTGTCAGAGGAGTGAAACACTTGGAATCTGCGTCGCTACAAATCCTGTGTGACAATCTACACAGCCGTTGGTAGAGAGCCAAGCAAAGTGCCAGCTTAGCAAAATCTGGAACTGATAGTTAATGGAGAGCTCTGACCACGGGAGTTGGAGCCAACTAGACGATGCTCAAAGCTCCTGACGTCATCTTTGAGTCCACCTTTCGCGCCAAGTTTAACTGAGGCTCCATACGCATACAAATTATAAAATTACTCTCTGTTGCTGCATCGGTGTCCTAGCTGCAAATATGGCCCGCACAACAGTGCGACGAGCGATGTCTCGTCAGCAACCAGTTACCTAACGCATGGCCTATCGAACTTCGATTCGAAGCAAGCAACAGCTTGCTTGCTGTACATGCAGCACCGGCTCAGTCGGCTGCTTCGTCGTGCTCCGTTGCATTGCAACCCATCGACACCAATCAATCTTCAACCAGACCTCGCTTCGCTTCATGATCAGAGCGATATCTTCCGACTGTTTCTTGAAAAGCCGCAATGCGGACACGACGGCGGTTTTCGCTCGAGACGGCGTCCAATGCCATTTTCGTGGAGTCTTAAGCTTACGCAGCAGTGTTTCCACACTGGGGTAAAGGTCTAGCTGATAGTCATGGCGACGAAACCATCCAAGAGCGATGAGTGCGTCCGGGTGATGGTTCGTATCCGGCCCATGTTCGGCAAGGAGGTGCAAGATGGACGACTAGAGGTCACGAAAGCCAACTTTGACCGAGCCGAGGTGTCCATCGTGAACCCCGTGGGGCATCTTCAGAACCGCCAAAGTCTTTTACTTTCGATGCGGCGTTTGGTTCACAGTCTACACAGCAGCAGGTGTACGACACGGCAGCCACGGAGATCGTCGAAGCAGTCATGGAAGGCTACAATGGCACCATCTTCGCATACGGTCAAACCGGAGCAGGTAAGTCGCACACAATGGAAGGCTACGGAGACCAACCGGGTATCATTCCCAACTCCTTCAAGCACGTCTTCGACAAAGTGGCTATCTCCAAGAACAAACGGATTCTGGTGCGCGCGTCGTACTTGGAGATCTACAACGAAGAGATCCGCGACTTGCTGTCGAAGGACCCCAAGAACGCCCTGGATCTCAAGGAAAATGCAGACTCCGGGGTATTTGTCAAGGGCTTGACGGCACAAGTTGTGAAGGACACGGCCGAGATTGACCACGTCATGCAGACGGGTAAGAAGAACCGCAGTGTTGGCGCCACCCTCATGAATCAAACGTCTTCTCGGTCGCATTCGATCTTCACTATCGTGGTCGAGTGTCTGAGCGAAGGCACCGCTGGCAGTGACGGCAAAGATCACGTGTGTGTGGGCAAGTTGAACCTTGTCGATTTGGCCGGTAGCGAACGTCAGTCCAAGACGGGGGCCACAGGAGATCGACTCCAAGAAGCTAACAAGATCAACTTGTCACTTTCGGCATTGGGCAATGTCATCTCGGCTCTTGTTGACGGCAAGTCCAAGCACATTCCGTATCGTGACTCGAAGCTTACAAGGCTGCTGCAGGACTCGCTAGGTGGCAACACGAAAACCGTCATGATCGCAAACTGCGGTCCTGCAGACTACAACTACGAGGAAACTCTGACCACGTTGCGCTATGCGAGTCGCGCCAAGAACATCAAAAACAAACCTAAGATCAACGAAGACCCAAAGGATGCTATGATCCGCGAATTCCAAGAAGAGATTGAAGCGCTCAAGGCCAAGCTATTGGCTATTGACAAACAGGCGAGCGAAGGTGTCAGCTCCGTGGATGGTAGTGCAGGTGGTGGTGATGATCCATCCGCTAGCGATGCACCGGTGGAGATTGTCGAAGTTGAGAAAATTGTCGAGAAAATCGTTATCGAGAAGGGTATCAGTATCGAGGAAGCACAAGCTATCGCCGAGAAAGCCCAGCGAGAGAAAGAAGAAATGCTCAAAAAGACTCGCGATGATTTAGCACTTGCAGCGAAGGATAAGGCGCAAGCGGAGCATAATAAGCGCGAGCTAGAACTCAAGCTGGAGCGCGAACGTCAACAGGCTGAGGAGCTTGCTGCCCAGCAAAAGGTATTGCTGGATCGATTGGCGGCCACGCAGGCCAAGATGCTCATCGGTGGTGAAATGATGACCAAGGCAGCTCAGCAAGAAGACGAGTTGCGTCGCACCAAACTAGAGCTAGAGGAGCGTAAGCGCCAGGAGCTGAAGCTTGCACGTGATTTGGCGGGGCAGGAGGAGAGCAACCTCATGCGTGAGGAGAAATATCAATCACTACAAGAAGAGGCTGAGGCTAAGGCTCGTAAACTTAAAAAGGTTTATACGAAGGTGAAAGAAGTGCTAGGAGACATCAAGGCGATGGAAAAATCTCACGGTCGTGAGCGCGAAGATCTGCTGGACACTATTCGTCAGCTCACGGCCCAACTTAAGTTGAAATCGCTGGTGCTGGATCATTTCATGCCTCCAGAGGCAGTGGCCATGTTGGAATCACGCGCTCACTGGAACGACGAGGAGGATGACTTCATACTAGATCGTCTGGAACTTGCAGGCAACACATTGCGACCTCGGCAGCGCCCTCCGTCAGCGAGTGGCGTGCGTCGACCAGAGACTTCGTCCGATAAGACCCGAGCTGCCAAGAAGTTTGTGATGGCACAGCAGAATGATGACGAAGACGACGAAATCACCCGCGCAGAAGAGCTTGAGCTTGCACGCAACCCGTTTTTCGTGTACGTGTCAGACAACGAGCGACGGCTATGCTCCTGCAGCGTCCGTAAGAAGCAGCCAACAGCTAGCAGTGGAGCTAGTGGTAGCCGCCCAAAGACTGCGAAAAAGTCGTCGTCGTCTTCCTCGTCAAAGAGCTCTTCCAAGCGTCCAGAGACAGCATCATCCAAGCGAAGGAGCGAAGTGAAGACCCGGGCCTGTGACGACGTGTTGAAGCCAAACGCATGCTGCAGTATACCCTTTGCTCTATATTCAATACTTACAGATAAACATGGAGTGCCAAGAGAAACCTTCTGCTTCGCGCAGGTTGCTTAGGGCCGTCTCGGTTGTCCAGTTAAAACCATTCCTAAGGCAAAATAAAAAGTGGGCCTATTACCTCGCTCTCGCAGCGCACAGCAATTAGCAAAACATGCATGAGCCAAAATTCCAGACTGCGTTGTGTGAGTAGGCTGGACACGAACCCGCCGAAGAAATTTCGGCAATGCTGTTGTTGATCACCCACAGCCTCGTAAAGCCCCAGCTAAAGACGTCACTCCATACTTCTTTCTTCTCCGTCGAGAATCCTGTGTCCGGTCCGTCCTTTTTACAATGCCGCGCGCAACTGGGTCCACGGATCGAAAGAGCACCATGAAGCTGCCGTGGTCGTCAATCTGAACGCGAGAAGCCAGTACAAGCGTCTTCAACACCATATTCACACCCTCGGGCTCGATTGTGCGGTAGAATAGCACGTTCTCGTCATTCACACGCTGCACAAGGTGGAAATCGATAGCCACGTCCGAGGCGTAGATGCGGTTTACCCCGTGCTCAGAAGACACGAGATCCCACATACGACTCGAAATCTCCGCTGCTGTGTGGTTCTCGAAAGTTTTCTCAAGGAAGAAGCGGAGAGTGTCGCCGTCCACCTGCCGCCTATCGCGCCAGCCAAATACACTCGCGCCTGTCGATTCGTAGTGCTGTTTGTCACAGAACAATCTCACGTCTGCATACGCCTCACGGACGATAGTGATGCATTCATCCTCCGTCAGCGGTATAAAGTCTAGCACAGGCTTGAGCTTATCTTCTTCGTTCGAGTTTTCAGTACTACCGGCCGGATTTTCACTCTGCTGCGCGGCTGAAGACCACGGTGCCAAACCAAGTTGTGATCCGTTATCACGTGCTTCTTTCTGATCGCGCATTTCCTCATCCAGCAATATACCAACACGAGTACGTGCTTTTGACTGTTCCATCGCCTCAGCACGGAGCTGCTCGTTCTCATGACGTAAATCATCCTGGGAGATTGCCAGTTGCGTGTATTGCTCCCGAATTTTCTCACACCGTTGTTTCTCCTCTTTCAGCGATGTTGACAACGGTGGAGACTGTAGTTGTCTTCGTGAGATGATCACCTCTCTGCACTTGCTCTCCAACTCCTCCATCTCACTGCGAAGCTCCATCAACGTGTCCTAAAAGCAGCAAAGCATACGTAAGATAAACCAACAACATATAACCAGTCACTAAGATCACCAACAACGTACGATCTTGCGGTAGTACGACCTCTTGACCAGCAGTCTCTGTTTCACCCGTTTCTCCGATTCTGTCAGCGGCGCGAAGCCGGTTCTCGCTCTCCTTCTCTTTGGAAACTTGGTAACATCAGAACTTGAACTTGCAGCCGGTTGAGTCTTCTTGAGCTTGAGTTTCGTGGGTTTAACAGCCACCACTTGTTCTGGCTCAGGCTGGTCACTCTTGAATCCGACGTTGTTCTGAAAGTCCAGCGTAGCGGAGACCGTCAATTGTTGAGGGATAACATTCGGCCGAACGGCCGAGACGTCGGCGCTCTCCTTGTCAGCCAATACTTCAATGATCCGACTCATGGATAAATCCGTTCGACGTCTTCTTCTGCATAAAAGAAATGCAAAGCATTTTAGCCACAGAAAGAGAGAGATGTCTTTTTGAGGGAGTGAATTGTAGTAATTTTTACTTTTGTGCAAACAGATCGAGCGAGGCCATGTCCATTCGCTTGTCGGTATGACGTCTTCCCACATGATGTCTTGGGGCCGTTGGGCCGTTGAGTAGTTCGGCGATTTTCATCAGGAACCGTCAAAGTCCAAGTCGGCGCCGCTTGTCGAAACCAGAAGTGACGATATTCTGTGTGGTGAGCTCTTGATGTCTTATTTCGCATTGTCAACGAGTGATTGCTACTGGGATAGGGTTGAACAGCATACTGAATCCAAGTTATTAATCACTCTGCCGTAACATTTGCAATACTCAACCGCTCGAAAAAACACATCTGCGACGACATTCCTCCGCTGGTTCAAGCACTTGATGAGGTTCCGAATCCTTCCCACAGATATGCAGACGAGAAACCAACTGAGATCGAACAATGCGAACGAAAATGCCGCGCTTACAAGTCGGCTGAGGCAGGTTTGAATCAACAGATCACCTTGAAACCGAGTCAAACACTACTTGCACACAGAGATGGTGATGACACGACACCGGATGGCGCGCCGCTAAAGCGCGGTGCAGTCGCCTACTTTCTGCACAGATGACTTTGTCGCGCTCGTATTACTCAAACCTTGGGTCCATCGTCATCGGCGGCATGCACACATGCACCTGAGGCGAGACCACTGTATGAACACTGTACCGCCAACCTTGTCGACGATTGCGCCCGTGTGTGAGTCAAGCAGACTCAGGTGGCGCGAACGAGACCACGCGAGCGATTGCGCCGGCAGACAAGGTCGATGCGCTGCATTCGTGTGGCGTGGAAGAGTGCAGCCCGGTGACCCGTTGCTGACAGGCTGTCACTGACAGCCGGACTTGTTGAAGTTCTCTGCTCTCTGCCTGGATGGGCAGGTCAGCAAGCGGCTTCGCCAGCGACTATCAAGGATCGGGTATGAACGGCTAGTGAAACGCAGTGACAATAGGCTTACTTGGCAGCAGCGTTGACGTATCTGAGAACCAGTTGTTGCGAGCTGCAAGTTAAAGCGAGTTTTTCCACCAAGTGAGGCGCATCTTACAACCTTGTTGCTGCTACATGTAACGCTCCGCACGGGATTCACGTAAAATCGTATTTCTTGTAAAACTTTCCTCCTACGCAGGCTTGTCACCGCCTGCACGCCAACATCTCTGACCTATTTCAAACACGCCTCGAGTAGCGAGCCAGCTATGTGTAATAGCAACCAGCTAATACCCGGCCTTCTTGGCGCCAGGGGCCGTAGCTGCAGCCGCGTAAGGGTTCTCTCCTCCAGACGGGCCGTACGTGTATGCTGGCTGCGCGTTGAGCGGCTGCCGTTGCGCTGCTTGTTGGCCGAAGTAGTTTCTCGGGTGAGGGTTATACGGCTGCTGTCGCACCGGCATGGTGATCTCCTGATAACCGAAGCGACGGTGGCGGCGCGAAGAGATCACATAGCACGACAACGCCACCAGCATGATCTCCAGCGCCACAATCACAAACACGAACACAGCCACAAGCATCGACTGGTCGTTGACCCACGAGATCATTCTGGTCTCGCAAGCACACAGCATCGTGTGCTCTGTCATCGCATTGCTCAGTGAAAAGCTCGGTCCCGCACACTTGAGGAAGTTGCTGCCGCCCTGCAGCTGCGCATGTCCAATGGGGCAGTTTTCCTCCACGAAAGGCGCAAACCATTCAAACTCCGGATTGGAGCAGGACGCGATCAGCGGCCGACTGCGTGTTCCTGTGAGGTCGATGTCCACGTCGAAACCGCAGCTGTAGTACACGTACTTGAAGCGTTTGTTAATCCAATGGAGCGTGTCCTGGTCCGCCGAAGAGAGCACCGATAGGTCAAAGTTGTGCTTGGCCACCTCCACCAATGAGCTGTGCACGTGCGTCAGGAAGCCAGCCAGCGAGAGCTGCGCGATGACCGACACCAGCACCAAGATGGCGTAGGGGAACAGGAACACTTTGCTCTCCCATTGGGCGCCACAGCAGCCCAACAGGGCGATTAGGATGATCAGAGAACCGCACATGATGACGGAGCTGGCCACCCCGCCGTCTGAGAACTGACTGAGCGCTGGGAGCGACGCCATATAGCCTAAAAGCACATTGATATTATGATGCATAAGTAAAACTGTCAGAACTTGGGCAAAACAAGGCGGGAAGAGAAGGTTATGACGTGGATCGATAGCTGAGATGAAAGACTAACCTCCGATAGACACTAGGACGGAGCCGAGCAGCAGGAACAGCACATTCGTGAAGACGAGAATGCTCCGAGAGAGAGAGCGCCACGCGTGCATGGTTTATCGGTTGATTTCTGTTTTTCCACGGGTATTTACGACACAAAACGGGTATGAAGAGGAAGCTAAGAGTGTGTAGAGGGTGGTCGTCTCCTTTGTAGAGAGAGAAACACCCAGATACGGTCGTGACGAAGTGATGAAGCAGAGACGCAGAGCTTCTTGGACGCTGATTCTTTCGTAGTCGAAGAGGGAGAGAGCAAATACCGAAAAACTCGGACCACGTAATTGAAACGTTTTGATTGGATAAAAAACGTTTCTACCAATCATTAAATTGTTTCTTAGATTATTAACTTACTTTATTCCATAATCAGAACTGATGGGCGGCCGGATGACCCATACAGCGGCACCCGTCAAGACTTGGGGATCTCCGGACGAACGAATGGTGGTCGTGGACGATGTCAAGGAGCTGAAGCAAGCGGTGCATAACGTACGTGGTTTCTTTTAATGTTATGGTGGGTTAGTTTTTAGTTTAAATTAGTCGGACACTTTTATTTTATAGGAGATGGAGCTGATCGGTTGTGGATTGCATCAACGTCGTGTAGTCACGTACGTCTTTTCTTATATAAGTTATTTTTTAATATTTGCTAATGTGAGATTGTTTGTATTTATATTGCTTTTACTGGGTTTTTTTTACAGCATTTTGGGATTTGGAAATGTGGCAGACGCAGTGGAAATCTTGGCTATCGGCTATATCCTGACAGTGTATGAGGACACGGAGGGCGCTATGACTCCATCGGAATCAAGTATGTTTATTATTATTATTATTGAAAGGGAGACTCTTTATTGTGAAATTATTGACATGTTAACATAATTTTTTTTGTGGTTATAGGTTTGTTGACTGCTGCAGTATTTGTAGGGATGTTATGTGGAGGTTTGGTGGGAGGTGTGGCTGGAGATCTCTACGGTCGTAAACCCGTTTTGCTGACGACGTTGGCAATCAACGCGGTGGCTGCATTCCTGTCGGCATTTTCGCCGAACATTTACTGGCTCATTTTCTTCCGGGCAGTGGCAGGATTGGGCGTGGGAGGTGTTGTTGCCTCGCTCTTCGCTCTCTGCCTGGAGCATGTTCCTGTAGCGGCACGCGGTCGTTATGTCACCATCTTGTGCTCATTTTGGATGGTGGGTGCTGTGTTGACTGCCGGTACGGCGTGGATCATGCTGGGCAAATATAATGACGGAACGAAGATTTTAGAGCTTTCGTGGCGCTGGTTCGCCGCGGTGGTTGGTCTCCCATCCTTAACATGCTTTCTGCTGACGGTCTGGTATGTGCCGGAGAGCCCGCATTTCCTGGCTAGTCGAGGTGATACACAAGGAGCATCTGCTGTGCTGCAGTATATCCATGGCGTACATCAAAGTGGCCGTCATATTGAAATCAAATTTTCGACTACCACAATGGACGATAACGACAGAGGTACCAAGACTACACGTAAAATGGAGGCTGGTGGGCTACAAACTAACTCGAAAGAAAAATCGAGTTTGGATTCTGAAGATACTGTGGACGCGCATAGTACAGTATGTAATCGCGACAGTTGGCGTGTCATTGGCCGTTTATTCATGCCACCGGCTGCAGGAGCCACGCTGCTGTTGATGCTGTGTGGTTTTTCTCTGAGCTTCGGCTCGTACGGGCTGTCGACGTGGATCACAAAACTGTTTAAAAGTGCCGGTCTGTCCAACCCGTTCGCGAACGCGTTCCTGTTTGCTGGTGCTAACTTGCCGGGCAATATCGTCAGGTGCGGTTCGCTATTTATTTTGTTAAGCGGCTTCGAACACGCTAATTGTTAATTTGCCTACTGGATTGGATGTGAACTCCAGTTTGTATCTGATAGACTGTATAGGCCATCAAAGACTGCTCTCTGGCGCGTTATTCATGTCAGCATTTTGTGCGCTACTCTTCGCCTTCAACGTGGAAGGCTCCAAGACCGTCATCGTGCTGGTATCTTGTCTCTTCAATGCTTGCACCACAGCGGCCTGGAATGGAGTACGTCCTCTGTGATCATCAGCTGCGGCTAGTTTAATGCGGCGCTAATATTTGTTGTGGCTATGATGTCCGTGCCTCAGTTTGGTGTGCTTTCGGCTGAGAACTTCCCACAGGAACTCCGTACGACTGGTATTTCGGTGGTGAATGGCTCCAATCGTGTAGCTGCCATCACAGCGCAGTTTGTGAATGGTTTCTTGATGGGCCCACCGCCACATCTTGAGGCATTACTACTGGTCACAAGCACAGTCATGATCTGTGGTGGCATCGCGTCACGTTGGATTGCTCATGGCGGTGATGATGACATCGATGCTATCAGCAAGAGCGGTAGTGAAGACTTGGAGGTGGAATCGGATGGATCGACGATTTTAGCACGATCACCTGAGGGTGAGGATGCAGGACTCATTCGACACGATGTTTTGTTACACGAACAGCAACACACGCCAAAGCAAGTTGCAAAAGAAGGGATCAAAACTGACAGCAAACAATTGGTGCAAAGGACATCCGTGGATCGGCCAAGTGCTTCAGATGAGTAAAGCTTACTGCAAGAAGTGTGGACTCGTGTTGAGATGGCAAGAGCTTAAATAACGAAAACAACGAAAGTATATGAAGAAATACACTCAGGTTACCAAACCACTGTAAAAGAGAAGATAACAAACAAATGATGCGGAATAGTCGATGGAGACGAACGAAATATGATCCAGAGATGCAGCCACAATCGTTAGTCCAGTCATGCTTTCGACGGACGACGATGGTCGTTTCTTCCCCACTGGCAAATAGCCGTGGTCGTGTTGGTTCCCAAAGCCACGCCGGAAGCAAAATCTGCGCTCGGGTCTTTTGATCAACGTCGTCAGCTGTTGGCATGTGAGTTGGTGTCGGAGTTGGAGTTGATGTAGTTGAAGTCGGCGAGCAGGTTTGTGTCGAAGGCTCTGTCATGGCAGGTATTTTCCCGTACAGTTTGAATTTGTTTTGATAGCATGCATCGGTGTTAATATACTTGGTTCCCACCGTGGTGTATTCTGCATCAGCGTTAGCGCAGGATGCAGTCGAGTAGGATGCTATTGTCACAGATCCGCCCCAACTCGGTAAAATCTTGAAACTGCTGCCATCGTTAGCGGGGTGGCATTTGCCATTGGCATTGTACACCACAGTACCTTCTTGCTTCTTGCAGTTTGATCCATTGACATAGTTTTCCATGATTAGGTACGGCGTGCCATCGAATTTTAACGCTGCAGTTGCCACCGTGTCGTCAATACAATCATACTCTTGGTATACCGTATTTAAACCCTTTTGAACCCTCTTGCACATTGGAACTTCTGGCGGCATACAGGTCAGTTGATTCGTTATCACAAGTTGGACGGGAACTGTACCACACGAATTGTCACCATCGTATACTGCAACAAGTGATTTTGATCTCTTTGACAAAGCGTACGCAACACCCCCAATCGAAAATCTCTTACTGCACCAATTGTTACTCATACCACCACATCCGTAGTCTTGGACGCACGTATTCGACGTAAGTGTCCGCTTGCTCACATCAGTACGGTTCGCTAGTACGCCACAATACAAGTCTGCATACGTAGAAATCGCTGCTGAACCGTCTTCTGCGAGAGTAACTCGGAAGCTGGACGCATCGTCCGTGTTAGGATGACAAGAACTGTCCGCTTTGTATACCGTCGCGTTTTGTATGTAGGATGGGTCACACCAATAATTTGCGAACGCTTCCACGATGATGTACGGGGTAGAGTTACCGAAGACAGAAGACACGACACTGGAATATTCGCGAGCGCAGCTCGAAACAGAGTACTGAGTAGAACCATCTGGCCCGCACACCGCTTTTGCAGGGTCCCGTTCCGCACCACACCCGAAATCTTGAGTGAATGTAATCTTTACAGGTGCTTCGGAACAGGCGTTATCGTCGAAGACCGCAACCGCTGTCAAATTGGGAGTTGGACCTTGAAGGTAATATCTCGTTGCATAGTTGTTGTTTGGATAATTGATACATGCACCACTGCTGGCATTCGCGTATGTCACCTCCGTCTTGGATGATACTACTGAACAGTCTGGGTCGCTGTATTTCGCGATAGTCAGTGAGTGGCCAAGTGTGAACTTGGTACTCGCCGTGCCCTCGCGGTTCATGTGGCATTCCTCGTTCAGAAGATACATCGTGGCGTTATCCAATGCATCATTGCTCCCACACCCTCCGAACGTTGTGTCGTATTCTTCCACTAGGAGGTAAGAGTTTGACCAACCGAAGGCTGTGTTGACCAAACCATAGTTGTCCCATCCTCCAGAGTAATACTTCGTACAATCCGTCACCGAGTAGCCGATTCCATTGTCTTCGCAAATCGGTTGGAAATGGTCGGCCTGGGGTACGCAATTAAATGTGCTGGTGAACGTCATGACACTTGCCGGCTGAGAACAGGAACTGTTCCCATACAAAGCGATACTTGTTTTCATGGTATCCCCATTGACCAAATGTGGTGCAATGATGACAGCAAGGCTGAGCCACCAGTATTGCATATTTTCTCCTTTTCAAGTAAGAACACGTTAAACCGAAAAGTGATCTACTGCTTGTCCGGCTGTGAAAAGATTGGCGAATGACGGAAAGCCAATAAATATCCTTGGTGGAAGCTGGCAAAGACCGACCCTTCAGCGAGACTTGGATCGCAGATCATCAATGGACTCTTTTGTTTTCTTGACCAGGCGGCCTCCTCAAGTGATACGCTCAGGACGTTTCGCCAACAGGGCGTGTTGGACTCGGCGGACCCTTCGTTCATGTTTTAAGACCCACGCCCTGTCGCGATGTGTCCACACGTGGAGGACCATACTTTTTTATAGAATTTTTAGATTATTTTATTATTATTAAATAATTTTTAATAAAATCAAGGGCATGACTCAGCGTCGGGTTTGAAAACGTGTAAAACACGTTAAAACGTTGGCCTTTTAACAACGTTTTACGCGTTTTTATAGCGCCCACAACGGCCAATTCAGTGGTGAATTTCGCTATCACACCGGCATTTTGTGCATGATTCCTCCTTGATCGATATGATACAAAGTTCATGCATTTTCGACCGAGATGGATGAGAGAATGGTGACTTCTGTCCCGTGACCCGTCCTGGAGCCAGGTTCACGACACTTCGATGGCAGAAACTTTATCAAAGGGAGATAGGACGTTGGGAGGGCGGCTAAAATCAAGAGTGAGCCGTCCCTGCAGTTCGGCGCGGTTGAAAGCCACGTGGTTTCCACAGACCGCCCTAGTCTGATTTTCTACTAGTTTTAATAAAGGGCTATGATAAGTAATATATCCTATCCTAGATCATATCCTGTAACTGAAATCTATCAGTTATCTGTTACACTCACCCACCCTCTAGCGCGCACGTCCTTCCAGTCTGACCATTCCCGAATTATCCGAACGGCGCGAAGTCCGGTCGTTTCTGTCGAAATTCGCCTGAACCTGTGTTATCTTCGCCTTCGAGCCTGGCTTCACTGGCTTCGGGTAGGTTCCAACGGAGACGGTCGCTATGGCTTCAGCGTCTGGTTCAGCCAACTCTTTGCTAGTGGAGCTTCACGCTACGGCCGGGCTCCGTGCGACGAAGGCGCACATGGCGCGTGCTCCTGCGCCGACTGCCCCAACTTCACCTCCGCCGACACCACTGGCTCCACCATCACAAGCACCATCCTCGCCTGGTTCTCCAGCGCTGGCATCTCCGCTAGCTGCTGACTCCGAGGAGTTCGATGTGTCAGGGGACGAGTTCCAGGCTCGCTTGATGGATCTCCACTTCGACGCTGTCGTCGGGGCAAACAGGGGCTTTGGTGATGAAGACGATCAAGAATCCGACGATCTTGACGTGTTGCCGCGCCCCGCGTCACCCACCGAGTCAGTTTCTGGCCTCTTCGGCGAAGACAGTGATGACGACGCTACTGGATCCGGGCAATGTAATGGGTCTGGTCATCCCATTACATGAGGTGATTGTGTGAGACACATCACCTTCTGGGTTCATTGTGGGTAACAGTTATCTGTTAAGATATCTGTTAAATAACCGATACCTACATGAACTATTTGTAATAGGCACTCTGGTCTATTACATGGGTAATGTGATCACAGATTGGTGTGGTATACACACTTCCGTCATGGAGGTGAAGGTGACGCAAATATGGGTATATATTTGCTCGCATTCACCGTTGGCGCAATCAGTGATTACGCCAAGTGTTCTCTGCACTTCTTTGTGCATGATGATGGTTCCTTCCCTGGGAAAGTATCTGATAACAAGGCCGGCGCATCATCTGAGTTCTTGTGGCCAATCACAAGATGCCACGCGGCAGGAAGATTCTTCGAAGGGGAATCTTCAAGTTCAACCTGTTTCCACCCAAGGATTTACATTTAACCCCAAGGACTCCTAGTGGTTTTATTCATAGGATTCAGGAACCATAAGCTCATTTTAATTCAGTTGCGATTTTACCTTCAAGCCCTCAAGTCGCCTCTTCCTCCCTCCAAGTCGGGAGTCGTCTCTCAAGACAAGAGCATCGGCTCACAGCTTTGTGAGTCCGTTTGATCTTCAAGACCGATGACCCAGCCCAAGCATCCGGCCCGCCTATGTGCGAGTTCCGTTCGCTTCAGGCTTCAGCATCGGCTCGCACTCTGCGAGGCCGTGCTAAGAACAGCTTCCTCTGTTCAAGTGTTCGGGATCAGGTCAACCAGCTCTTCGCTTTGCGTGAGCAGGTTTGGACTGAGTCCCGTTACAGCTTTGCTTCGACTATGTGTCGTTGCGTGGGGAAGAGCTCAAACAACCGCATCTTGCTCTGCCTGTAGTATTGCATGGAGGTATTCCGGGCAAGTGGTTTGCCCTTCTTGCCCTCGTTAAACGCAAGATGCATATCAAACTTATCCAATACAGATACAAAACATTGCCCAGTGGCATCACGCTCAATAGATTCTTTCACATATTCAAACTCCACACCCTCATTCTTAACAAAGGTCTTAAACGCCTTGATGGCAGTTGCCTTAGCTCGCCTGGTGTTACCAGGCTTGGGCTCTTCTAATCCCATCATTTGTCGGATAAGCTGCAAATATGCAAGTGATACGTTTGTCACTTGGAATTTGAATAGGCATACACATATTTTACGCGCGCCTCCGACCCAATACGTCGGAAGAGACCATAATCCGCACCGCCGAAGTTATAACAAATATAGTCTGTCACTGGAAAGATGTTTTCGTTTTCCTTGTAAATAGGATCGTCGTAGTTTTGCTGAGGCACTCAAACTAGCTCCCTCGAGAACGCCATCGTCGTGGCGGGTTGCAAACAAGAGCCATTTCGATATACCGCGACTGCAGTCAGATTGTCCTTCGACGGTGCCCCAGTTTAGCTTGTAGGGCGCAAGCATTGACTAAATTTTTTGCCATCCCAGTCACGCGAGCCCTAGTAGTTGAAACTCAGTAGTAATAAATCTAGCCGCTAGTACTATTACCGGTACATAGCTCATTGTGTGCGATTGCAAATGCGAATATTGAGCGCAGACTTGCCAGTGAACGCAATTTGTGTTGAATTCAATAGAATGTGATACTAGCAGGTTATCTACGTTCATCCCCTTACGCCTCGTGGCCTTTATTTAGAGCGAACATGCTTATCCTCCTCGCCATGTATCTACTTGCTCATCATCGTAATGGTGAGCCATAACAAGCTCATGCTTTTTATCAAAGAGTATTTATAAGGACCCAGTAAACGTGACTGAAAAAAATGATAATTGCATGTAATTTTTAAGTGAAAGCGTTACTACACTCGATGATCAATAAAAAGGATGCTGAAAAACATTCTGCCCACAGTTGTGGGCTCCGTTGGTCCTGACAACTAAGATGGGCTGACAAACGCACGCGGTCGAGTTGGTTCCCACAACCACGCCGGAAACATGATCTGCTCGCGAGTTTTCTGATTAATGTCATCAATTTTTGTCGTTGGTTCCGGCGTTGGAATTGGCGTTGGTGCTGATGTTGGGGTAGGAATCGGCAATGACATTGAGGGCACATTAGAGCTGGCGTTGGATCAACTGTTGGCGCTGGTTTCGGCACCACGGCTTCAGACATAGCCGTCAAGTTCACGTAGATTTTAAACTTGTTTTGAAAGCACGCACCCGTATTGATGTACTTGGCCCCCACCATCACATAGTCCGCGTCAGAGTCACTGCAAAAATCGGTTGAATAAGTTGCCATTGTTACCGACCCAACAACGTTGGGGAAATCTTGAAACTGGTGTCGTCAGTGATACTCGGGTGACATTTGCTGTCAGCAGCGTATACCACGACACCTTCTATCGTCCCACAATTCGCGGAATATTTTTCCATGAACAAATACGGTCTACGACCGAAATTTGAAGCTGCAAATGCAGTAATGTTGTCACTACAGTCGCGGGATTGATACACTGTGCTTGAGCTCGTTGGCATCGCTTGGCAGGTTGTCACTTTCGGCGACGTGCAGGCGAGATAGTTTGTAACCACAATTTGTACCGGCGTTTTGGCACAAAAGCTATCGTCGTATATCACAACGGCGGTCTTGGAGATCGTCGTCGTTAAGCTACCGAGTCCACCGATCGAGAACATCTTGCTACAACCATAGCCATCGGCACTGTTGCACCCAAAAGATTCAAAGCATGCATTCGACGAGAGGATTCGTTCGTTCAATACTGTTTTGTTGGACGCGTACCGACAAAGCGGGTCGGTGTAAGTACTAATCTTTGCCAAGTCATCTGCTATGAGTGTAGCCCGGAAGCTTGTGGAGTCGTCGGTATTAGTGTGACAGAAACCGTCGGCAGTGTACATAACCACATTTACTCGTAGATTGCAGTACAAGTCCGCGAATTCTTGTACTATTATGTACGGGTTGGAAGTGCCGAAGAAAGTAGTTGTGAGACCATTAAAATCAGTAGTGCACGTAGAGATGGAGTAGTGCGTAGAGCCATCTTGCCCACACGCAGTCATGGTGGGTCGTCCGGCCACCCCACACACAAAGCCCTGAGAAAAGGTTAACTTCGTAGGTGTTTGTGAACATGTACTGTCATCAAAGATCGCAGTAGCGGTCAGGCCTGGTGACGACCGAATATAATATTTCGTTGTGTTTGCCACGCAGATGCTGTACCAAGCCATAGCATAGGTAACCTCTTTCTCGGATGATACGACAGTGCAGTAGAAATCGTCATACTTGGTTAAAACCAGGGAGGATTGGTTAATAGAGAACCTGGTACTTCCTACGCCCGGATTATTTGCGTGACATTCCTCGTCCAGCAGATATACTGTCGCATTATCCAACGCGTTGTCACTTCCACATGAACCGAATGACGTGTCGTAATCCTCCACGATCAAATAAGGATATGATGAACCAAAAGCTTGGCTGGTTCTTGTTATCCCAATAGTCCAAGCCGTTGTACTGGCAAAAGTTGTACCAGTAGTACCACCGAGGCGTACAAAACAGCTCCTAGTAATGTCATGGACACAGCAGGCTGTGAACAAGATCCCTCATCATAAACCGAGGTAGCTGTCATCTCGCCATACGATGGCACCCCCACAAGTTCTTGACAGAGAAACGTCTGCTAGACAAATCATCGACACTGCTGCATGTGCTTTGGCCATACATATAGTATGCTGTAGTCTCGATCAGCATTCGCTTGCTTACTTGGGTTATGGTCTCCACAGAGCTACAAAGCGTGTCCGAATACGTGATAATTTCTGCCGAGCTCCTAGCTGTGAATGTAGCCCTAAAACTTGTGGCCCCATCAATGTTGGAGTGACAAGAGCCGTCCGCTTTGTAGACAGTCACGTTTTGCACTTGTCCACACTGCTTATCCGAGAATTCTTCAATCATGAAGTAGACTGTGTAGAAGTAGCTACTTGCGAGTCCAGTATAATCGTCGGTGCAACGCGAATAAGAGTAGTGATTGAGTCATTTGACCAACATGAATTCTGTGGGTAAGTGAAGCCTGCTGTGCACAAACCTTCTTGGATAGTTGACGTGAGTTTTACCGGGTTCCAGCATGAAGGAGTATCAAAGACTAAAACTGCCGTCATACTCATTCTTCCTCCATATAGATGGAACACCGTGTCGTCAATACGCCAGCCATAGTCTATCGTGGTTTGAGTTACTTCCGTCTGTGCTGAAACTACAGTGCAGTGCGGGTCAGTGTACCTTGAAATCGTTATCGAGCGATTAAACGTCACCTTAGAACTTGTAGCGCTGTCACGATTCGTATGGCATTCCTTGTCCACAAGATATGCTGTGGCGTTATCCAGATCGTCGCCATAATTCCAGTACCAGTAATATGATCCTCGCGATGTAGCATATTTTTCCACAACCAGATAAGGGTTTGACGAACCGAAAGCTCGTTGGAGCAAGCCATAGGTATCCCCTCCTCCACGGTAGTAGTAATCGCAGTCTGTCACGGAATGTACAATTCCATTTGTCTCGCAAATTGGATTGTAGTGGTCAACTGCGCATGCAAGTCAACTCCCTTGTAAAGTCAACGTCCCAGCGGGCTGCGAACAAGAACTGTTATCGTACATCGAGACAACAGTTAGGATACCCTTTGATGGTGGACCACCCAATCCTCCCACTGAGAAACGCTTGCTGCAACCATATGGACCGGTGGTCTCACATTCACTGTTTCTGTTGCACAAATATCGTGCAAGTATTTGTTTGCTGACATCAACTTCCTTGTCTACCATATCACAAACAGTATCAGAAAACGTAGTGAGCGTTGCCACGCCCTCTAATGTGACCATAGCTCTAAAGCTAGTCATATTGTCAGTGTTCGTATGACATGAATCGTCCGCTGCATATACTGTCACACTCTCTAGTTGTCCGCACCATGAATCCGCCCCAAAATTTTCCACTATTAAATGCGGGATGTTGTTACCAAAAACACTTTCCGTGAGTTCAGAATAGTCATCGGTGCAGTTGGAAATCGAGAAATGCGTAGAGCCATTGGGTCCACAGACGGTTTTGCCGACATCCTGTTCAGCGTGGCACATGAAATCCTTCGTAAAGGTGATTTTCACTGGCATTTCTGAGCAATTACTGTCGTCGAAAATACTGACTACGGATAGCTTTGGGAGTGGTCCGCGGAGAGAAAATAACTTTTACCTTCAACACATGGGTGGTAAGTAACCATTGCCCATGTCACAACGGTCTTTGTTATCTCCACCTTGCAGTAAGGGTCGTCATATTTGCTGATAGTTAACGTGTGGCCCAGCGTGAGTTTAGAACTGGACGAACCCTTCAGATTCATGTGGCATTCCTCGTCGAGAAGGTAAATTGTAACATTATCCAGCGCATAGTCATTCCCGCATGATCCCAAAGTAGTGTCGTATTCTTCCACAACAAGGTACAGATACGACGAATAGAACACCTTGTTGAGAAGCCCAAAGTCATCCCAACCGCCGTAATGGTATGATGTACAGTCTTGAACAGCATGGATTGTTTCATTTGTTGTACAAGTGGGGTTGTAATGGTCCATTTGGGGGTACAAACGAGCTCTCTAGTGAAGGTGATCATCACAGCGGGCTCGAGCAAGAACTGTTGCTATACATCGAGATAGCCGTCATCCAACCATTTGCAGGCGGGCCACCTAATCCTCCAACAGCAATAGAGGTGCTACAACCCCAATAGCCCCAATAGCCGTATGAACTCATGGTGTCGCAATCTGAATAATAATTGCAGGAAGAGGGCCCGGCCAGTGTTCGTTTGCTTACGTCGATTCTTTTCTTGACTACACCGCAGTTTGTGTCGACATACGTAACAATTATAGCTGAATCTTGCGGTGTAAGTGTAGCCATGAAGCTAGTCACATTGTCAATATTTGTGTGACACAAACCGTCTGCAATGTACGCAGTTCCACTCTCTATTTCTCCACACCATGGATTCACATATTTTACAACAATAAAAAATGGATTGTTGTTGAAAACAGTATCCGTGAATCCACGAAAATCTTTTGTGCAGTTCAAAACGGAGTAATGCGTAGACCCTTCAGACTGGCAAATACCGCTCGAATAATCTTTTCCTGTGCCGCACAAAAGTCCTGGGTGAACATGATCTGTACTGGGCTTTTGAAGCAAGTATCGTCATCGAACATGGTGGCAGCAGTCATCATACCATAATGACTGCCATAGGGACCGACATAACCATCAACAGGCACAAAAAAGATGGTGTACTCTTTTGTCATCAGTGCATAAGCTGTAGATAGTGGACGCCCATGTAACTTCCGTCTTCTTTGATACGATCATGCAGTCCGGGTCATCATACTTGGTGATTGTAAGCGAGTGATCAAAGGTTAGCTTGGAACTAGTAGTTCCCTTCCCAGTCAAGTGGCATTCATCGTCCAAACGATAAATTGTAACATTATCCAGGGCGGACTCGCTCCCACACCATCCCAGGGAAGTGTCGTATTCCTCCACGACTAGGTGGCTGTTTTGCAAACCAAACATATGATAGACGAAACTGTACATTTCCGATGTTCCATAATATCTAATGCAATCTGTCACTGAGTGCATGGTCCCATGAGTCTTACAGACAGGGTTATAATGGTCGGGCTGTGGGTGCATACAAGATCTCTTGAGAACGTCATAGTCTTTGCAGGCTGCGAGCATGAACTATCATCAAATATCGCGAAAGCGGTCATCATACCATTCGATGGCGGGTCACCCAATCCTCCATAAGTGATGCGCTTGCTGCAACCATAGCCATAGGTGTTTGTCGTATCACATCTACTATCAGAGATACACAGATAGGTATTGGCTAACACTCGTTTGCTCACGTCTGTATTGCTGATAACCGCACCGCAGATTGTATCGGAATACGTAGTGATCGTTGCCACACCTTCTAGTGTGAGCTTAGCCCTGAAGCTTGTTGCATCATCAGGGTTTGTATGACACGAACCGTCCGCAACATACACAGTTACCCTCTCCAATTGTCCGCACCACGAGTCTGCAAACTCTTCCACCATCAAATATGGATTATTGCTGCCAAAAACACTATCTGTGAATCCGGAATGATCGTTCGTGCAGTTGGAAATGGAGAAATGCATAGAGCCATCGGGCCCACAGATAGTTCTGGTGAGATCGTGCTCTGCATGGCAAATGAAGTCTTGGGTGAACATAACCTTCACTGGAGTTTCGGAGCACGTACTGTCATCGAAAGTGCTAACTACAGTTAGCTTTGGGCGTGAACCGCGAAGGTAGAATTTTTGTGAGACACTGCATGGGTTGTACATAGCCATCGCCCATGTCACGGTCGTCTCTGTTGATACAACCGTACAAGTCGGATCATCGTACTCGCTGATAATTAACACGTGACCGAGAGTGATATTGAAACTCAGTGTACCGTCTTGATTCGTATGGCATCCCTCATCCAAAAGATACACCGCGACACTGTCCAAAGAGCCATCATCTCCACACGATCCTGTGGAAGTATCGTACTTCTCAACTATAAGATACGGGTTTGACGAACTGAAAGCCTCATAGAGAAGATTATAGTTGTCCCAACCTCCACGGTAGTAGTAGGTGCAATCTGTCACTGAGCCCACGGTTCCATTTACCTCACACACGGGGTTATAGTGATCGACTTGGGGCAAGCAAGTAATCTCTTGTAAAAATCATCAACCCGGCTGGCTGCGAACATGAACTATCGTCGAACACCGAGACGGCTGTCATCTTACCATTCGATGGTGGCGCTCCCAATCCTCCGACCGAGATACGTGTGCTACAACCGTACCCATCGACACTGATACATCCGTTGTTTGCATTGCATGACGGTGATCTAACCATCCGTTTCGTCACATGCGTATCGCTATCGATGTTGGTACAGTTAACATCGGTGTATGTGGTAATCGTCGCTGATTTATTTGACAATAGCGTAGCCCTGAAGCTAGTCGCATCGTCGGTGTTCGTGTGGCACAACCCGTCGGCGGTGTACATCGCCGCGCTTTGCACTTGCCCACACCATGAATCCGCAAACTCTTCCTTGATCAGATTCAGTGTGTGATCACCAAATATTGTGGCCGCAAACCCCGAATAATCGCTTGTGCAGCTTGAAACAGAGTAGTAGGTCGAGCCATCGGGTCCACAGACATATTTTACAGGATCTTGCTTCACAGAACACACAAATCCTTGCGTAAACGTGAGCTTCACGGGTGTGGCGGAACAAGAACTGTCAGCGAAGACTGCAACGGTTGTTAGACCCTGGCTTGGACCTCTAAGACGGTATATCGTTGTCCCTCCATCGCATGAACCGTCCGTAGCCATTCTCCGTGTTACCGTCTTCTGTGATGATACAGTGATACAACTGGGATCACTGTACTTCATGATGGTTATCGTGCGCCCAATCGTGAGCTTAGTGCTTTTACCTTCGCGATTCATGTGGCATTTCTCATCCAGTAGATACGCCGTGGCTGTGTCCAGACTGGAGTCATCTCCACACCACCCCCACGACCACCACGTTTTATATTTCTCAACAATCAAGTACGGGTGCGTGCCGAACGCGTTCTCGAGCAGTCCATAAGAATCCCAGCCCCAAGGATAATAGTAGATGCAATCCGTCACCGAGTTAACGCTCCCGTCATATTCACAAACAGGAGCGAAATGGTCTGCTTGGCAGTAATTCACCGAGCTGTTGAACTTCATGATATAGGCTGGTTGAGAGCAAGAGCCGTTCTCATACAGAGATTCAGCCGACTGATAGACACCAATCACAAGACTGGGGATCAAAGCTGCTGCGAAGACGCCGAGCCACAAGCGCTTCATGGCTGGCGACTAGGGACTAAAAAAGAGGTGTTGTCCTGGATTGGCCTCAATCTTGTGCTGAAGACAGCAGGTTCGCAAATGACTGATCTTGGGGCGTCCGCAATTTCCTTCCAGGTCTCACATGAGATCCTTGCCATTTGAATATCGAAGAGTCCTCCAGGAGTCCATCACAGCCGCAGGATTGTAGAATCAAAACGCCTGTTTAATGGTGTCGTCAAGAGCTAGGACAGTGAAACGTATTTTGTCAGTAAATGGCGTGTAGACACACGACTCTTCATGGTTCTTAGCAGAACCATGAGTTGAATACTGCCTTCCACAGCATTACAAAATGGCGACATATATGACGATCATTTGTCGGTGAGACCGCGGGGCGTCAACTTGAAGCCTTCGGATCACGAAGACGACGACTGCTGCCAACTTGTGGCACTCCTCAAACTTGGAATCTCACGTTGCCCTCACCACCTGGTCATGGAAAAGACACCTGTCTTGAAACACCAGTGGAGCGCAGATCGGCGCACTGTGTGTGTCCTTAACGAATCCCTTCGTGTGGTAGGTTGTTTACCGACCAACATATAGCACTGGAGAAGCTCAGGAAATTGAGGAGCAGAAATAGCTGCGTAAGTGCCTGCCGCTTGACCACGGCAGCGCGTCAATCCAGCAGTTGATGAATCCGGTTGCGCGATGTCAAACGGCTCCCACACAACCGTACCCCCGCCTACTACGATGCCAACCTGCTTGATGATCCCCAACTTGACAGCTGAATCCACAGCTAGCAACAGGTAGGGAGTACTTCAGATTTCCACACTCAAAATTTCTTGATATTTGTTTGGCTGGTGAAACACAACAATTACTTCTTTGGATTAATTTTTTCTCGACATTATTTTTCAATTAGGAATGTGGCTGACAACTCATCTCTCAATCGTTGTCGTGGTGGACGATAATAGTCATCATCATCGCTGGAGAAAATCCGTGGTCGCGTTGGTTCCCACAGTCAATACGGCAAAATAATGTTCACGCGGGTCTGTTGATCAAGATCGCCCACTACAGTCGGATGTATTGGTTCAGGCGTTGTTGGTGGCGTTGAGGGTTTCACCACATTCGTCATATGTGCGATAACAAGCATTCGTGTTGGTATACTTGGTCCCCACCGTCAGATATTCGGCATCGGAGTCGGTGCAAAATGAGGTCGAGTAGCTTGCAATCCGCTATCGACCTCCCAAAACTCAGGACAACTTTGAAACTGGAACCATCATCGATATTGACGCGACATTTACCGCCAGCTTTGTACACTGAAACACCTTCTTGCGTCCCGCAATTCGTTTGTCATCATATTTTTCATGAGCAGATACGGCGCATTGTCAATATTCGATATCGCAAACGCAGCGACGTCGTCGGTGCACTCATGCGATTGATAAACGGTTTCGCACCCATTGGTACTGCTGTACATGTTGAAACTTGAGAAGTTGAACATGATGGCTTATTCAAGCCCACGATCTGCACCGGACGGAGGCACAAGAACTACCGTCATATACTGTAACGGCTGTTTTCACCAGTGTAAAAATCGGGGCGTAAGTGCAAGTAGTGCTTTGCTGGTGCGAAACACTATTCCCTTGGTAATACATATCGGTGTTGACAAACCAGTTTTCCACGATGGAGAATTTAGCCTCGAAGTCCTTGCAGATTGCCGTAGGGTAAGTCGCAATTGTGACAACCATTTTCTCCTCGGGTAATCTTGAGATACTGTCCACCCGTAACGTTGAAGTGACACAAACCACCGGCAGCGTAAAGCATGGTAGATTGGTGCACTTGGCAGTTCGTGCCATTCGCGAAGCTTTCCACAATGAGGTATGAAGTGTATCCACACTTTAACTCCGCAAACGTGTCATAATCATCGATACAATCACGAACTTGGTAGACTGTCTTGGTCCCAGTGCAAAACATCTCGCACGTCAAAGTGGTACAATATCGATTTGCTGGCAAAAGTAAAGCTGAAGTCCCGGCGCACGAGTTGCTGTCGAATACAGCATCGTGTAGCGCTTGCTAAAACACTCTCGCTAGGCTTTAGTGCAGCGTGGAACAATGCACGGAGACATCGATAACACGCTGCTGTCCACGTCAGTTGTCGTGTCCACCACGATGCACTCCGTGTCTGTAGATGTGATGGAGGCCGTATTATCAGCATTACCCGTAGTTTTAAAGCTTGTGGTGCCGTCCGTGCTAGTATGGCAAGAACCGTCAGTGGAGTATACCGTAACGTTCTCCACTCTCAAACACCATGGGTTGGGGAACGTTTCCACGACCACATACGGGTTGTTTACGCCGAACGTCTTCGGTGTAAAAGCCGAGTAGTCGCTGGTACATCCAGAAACCGAAGTGTGGCTGACGCCATCACTCTGGCAAGGCGCGTCAGAAGCGTCCATGGGAAAGCCGCATGCGAAATGTTGCGAAAATGTGAGTTGTGATGGAGCACTGGAGCACTCGTTTCCATCATAGGCGGCAACGGAGTGAGTTTAGGTTGCACACCGCCGAGGAAATTCGACATTTCGTCGATGCACTCCCAAATTGATCCATACCCACCGTTGCCGGTCGCACCGTGGTCGTGGTTGCTACGTGCGTGCAGTCCGTGTCGTTGTATGTCATGATAATTGCCGAGGGCCTAAGGTGAGCTTGTGGCTCGCAGTACCCGCTACATTGGGGTAGCCGGACGATACAGCATGATACATATTACATTCTGTTGCCAGCCGCATCGCCCTGCCACGTATTTCTTACACCCAGGTTCGGGCATTTCCGAATGTATCTCTAATGATCCCGACGTCATCCCACCCGCCTAATCAATGCAGTCAGATACGGAGTATGCCCCGCCTTTTTCACAAATGGGATTGCAGTGGTCGGTCTGGGGCGTGCATGTGAGCTCACTCGACAGCACCACCGATGTGGCAGGTGTAGAGCACGAACTGTTCTCATACACGGCGACCGCCGTTTTTAGACCACCTACAGGTGCTTGAATTAGTGCAGCTACTGCGAAAACCCAATAATGAATGAGATTCATAAGCTGAGGTGTGAGAGCTATGAACTGCTGACAAAGAAAAAAAATGTGAGAATGAAGACCAGTAGGCTGTTAGCCACAGTCACTGTAGCGTCTCCGATCTTTCCATCGTTGGGAGGTCGTTCAGCGCTGCTGGGTCTGGGTCTGGGTTGGTCCTTAGGATCCTAGAGCGTAATTAGCCATCAAAGTTGTTGATTCAAGCGTGTCGTCGTCGTTGTCCTAGTACGAGTCATGTCACCTTGATATTGTTGAGTAGTATAGCATGAACTTCTGGTCCACAAAAGTATGGCGAAATAATTAATCTCATCTTGTTACGCAATAAATCAATCAAAACATGTAGGCTGTGTCGTTATTCTGAAGCATATTACCGCGCAAAACGCGGCGCCATTCACGGGCCTCTTCCATACTGCCGAGTCTCACACGCAGCACTTGGTGTTGCGGTGAGTCCAGCGTAATAAACAGTTCTAGTGGCGGTGGAGTTACCGAGCCACTTGCCGATGGCAAAATGAGGGAACCACTGCGCCGTCGAGCCTTCACGCCTTCGACATAGCCCCGCCAAACCGGCACCTCATAGGGCTTATCACTCGTGTAGTAGGACAACATGGAGCCTTGCACAACAAAAAGTAGCGTCGCCAAATCCCGAGAAATGACGTCTTCTTTTCCATCCACCCGCTCTTGGTGATCGGAATAGATAGTCGGTCGAACCGGCAAAGTCCGTCGGGGTCGAACGATGACATACTCACAGTCACCTCTTCACTCGAACCGATGGACCAAGAGCGGGATTTGCGGCGTGCAGGAGTCTTCAACGCACGGAGCCAGCGATTACGTTCCTGGTTGTCATGCGCTCGGATATCGATAACTTTCCCACAAGCACCAAAGACCTTAAAACCGATACGGTTGCTGCGGTCGTTGTCATCAATGTGTGCCACCCGGATGACACCTCGTGGTTGGGTACCGTCGCCGAAGTGGAAGAGGTTGCGTGAAGCCCAAGCCGAAGCCACTGAGGCTTGCGCCTGTTTTAAAAACACTTCGGCGGGAAAACTGGTGAAGTAAGAAAGCATTGTACCATCCAGACAGAAATATCGGTGACGCCATCGTCCGAGCCTTGTGCCACGCATCCAAAGCCAACCACAGAACTGGTCCTCTAGCGCTAAACTACCCGACTCGAGAGGAGGCAACTCACGTGATGTCTCAACGAACGTCCTAGATGCCCAACTCGGGGGTGGATTTATCTTTGGCGTAGCAATTTGGCAGCGCGGGAACGCGCTCTCGAGCTCGCGGTTGATTCCGCCGTCAGAGTCAGAAGAGAACGCCGAGAGTGATCGATTAACGCGCGTAAACGTCATTCTGACACGACCGGCGTTTTCACGGCCTTGTTCCTTCCCTATCTGTAGCTGCTAAAACTTGGTCACCGTTCCGAGACGAGAGTTTCGCGAATGATGTTGACCAAGTCCAGGTTTGCTGGATTAGAAAGCAGTTGCCGCAAATGGTTCACACCCAGATATGCAACGTACCGTGCTTCGCCATCGCATTTCGTTGGAAGAGGGGTTGCCATTTTCGACGAACGTCTCCACTAAAAATACTGTCTGCTGGTAGTAGTGTGATAACAGTTCTTTCAACGGGCAGGGCGATACACCACGTAGTTGCGACAAAGAGCGGCATCATCTCGCTGTTGTTACCGTTCAGTCCCATCCAAAATTATCGTGATCTTTGAACGGGGCGAGGAATTTGAGACAGTGTTTTTGAAAGGGTGCCGTTGCTCATACCTCATTCGCGTGGGAATGCCGTTGGCTAATTGGCAGGTCGATTCTTCTCCTGCCAATTTGCTGTTCGCAATCCCATTCAATCCTATAAACCACTAATTGACCAGACGCAACAATGAAAACGCACACTCGACAAGGACATGACGCCAGCACTCAGTACCCGTTCACTTGGTTGAATATGTAAAAATGTATACATATAAAATGAATCACCCTTGGATATAAACCACAAACACGAAACAGGCCACCCATAAATGCATTCACTTGGACGCATTCACCCTAAGATGAATCCGTTGAACGCAATGGAAATACCGTCACGACGCCGTGAAGCTCGCGGTAAGCGATTTGACGCCGGTCTAATGATAATTGGACCGCCGTGAGAATGCGTGGTTTACCATTGATCGAGTGATGTCCTACACCACAGATAAGCAGGCAGCGGCGAATACGGTGCGCCTGGCAGTACTCGATTGCTTCGCGGGCCACCCACATAGCCTCCATCACAATCATGCCGTGTAGGTCAATTGGCCGCTGGTGCCTGTATATCACAAAGAAATATCAACAAAAATCCTGGATGAAGGCTGAAAAGAAAATGCAGTAAGCCGTTGAAACGGGCTCCCAATACTCACTTGAGATGCTCCTCATGAGCTAGGAAGAATTCGTGCGCCCACTGTCGCTGAGCCTCTCGGTGTTCACGGCGTGCCTGGCTCAGCCTACACCACTCAACAATCTGTTAGGCACTGCCAACAAGACAAACGTATCAGAACACATCAAAACACCCACTCGCGCACGCGATCCACCGCAAGAATGTGTTGTCCGCGCCGGAATGACGCCAGAACTGCACAGTAGCGGTCATTCAATGCCTCTCTAGCCACAGCAACCTTGCGTTTGCTCGACACAAGCGTCCAGTCTTCAGCACGCCCACCGCGCTGCGATTGACGGCGGCTGGCAGTATCCTCCTCAGCATCTGCCGCCACCGCCACCATTTCTATTTCTTCATCCACCGTTGTCGGTGTCTGTTTTCGAGTCAGTGGTAAATTGTAGACCTCGCGCAGTGCCGCCTCTGTGGCGTCTGAGCTGCATCCATTCAGGAAAAACGTCTACATGTAAAACAATACATAAGTCACCCTTAGCATATTAGTCCTTCACGCCCAATAATCAACCAAAACGAATAATCTTACCGTCTGAATCACGCTGCTGTCGATGCTAGGCAGCAGTTCTTTAAGCCGTTCCAGCTTCAGCTGTGAGGTGATTCCCGATTCCTGGTGACTGTGTGTTGCATGTTGATGATCCCATGCATTAAACCCCGTCTTCCCTTTCACCTTCACCGAATGCCTCCCGCAGGAGCATCGGGTACGCTATCGGGGGAGGCGAAGGTTTCGGAGGTGGTCTTTGATGCGGTGCTTGTTGCAATTTCTGCTGTCTCCGCTGCTGCCTTCTCAGTTTCTTCTGCTGCGTCTTGCTCATAGTAGCTCCTAGTTCAGGAAATTGTCCTAAATTGTCCACTTTCGGTCCATTTACACGAAGTTCCTGCTCTTGTGCCACCACTCTTGAGTCTGCAGTTAATACAGTAGCATAACTCTGGACATTATTCAACGCCCTTAAATTATGCAGCGCCTCAGCTGCCTTGTGGACGTCATAGTGATGTGTATCCAACACATCTTCCACCACTTCAGCGCGATACCCTGGGTACATCTCTAATAGATACTGCAAGGGATGCATCTCCTCCTCTTCTTTACTCTCTTCTTCTTCATCTAAACTCAGAATGAACTGCTGTACAAAGGCTCCATTTGTGGCTAAATGTCGTCTCTCTCCTGCTCTGGGAGTTGTTTTAAAGCAGCTACAAAGCTGCTGTCTTGGTCCAGTCCTAAGCCACTGCAGAGCTCCGAAAGTTGCAGTTTTGTAGTTTTTTCTCTCTCTTCTTGACGACGTTTTGCCGTTTGTTGGTCCTCTTCGCTGAGTGTTCTTATAGCCAATAGACTCAGCACTTCGTCCACTGCCAGGGACACGTCTCCGTCTGCAGACTGTAACGCCTTCAGCACCTCACTACGTGTGACCTTGGAGGGTAACTGGAAGCCCTCGTTGTCGAACGTCGCCGTCATCTCCAACACCAGATCGATGTAGCTCTCCATAGTCAGTTAGTGGTCTCAACAATGCGCGTGGTCTTCTGTACCCATTATTTGGGTATTTATTACCGTAATTGATAAAGACCCAAATAATGGGTAACAACAGGACACATTCTGATCATACCCTGGTTACGAGGTTATCTTTCGACTGTACCCCATACTGAGTTCAAGTCAGTTGTTCAGTCATGTCGGACCGAGACAACGGCCGCGTCGTCATGATCGTGCGGGCCAATTCTCCCCGCCGTGGAGGTGATGGCAGTCCTGGCGGGAGCCCGGGGGTAACAACGACCCTCTGTCGCTCAACCTGGGTGCCATGGAGGCGGACTGGCGGCAACAGCAGTTCCAACGCCAGCGGATGCAGCTCCTCAGTATGGCCATCTTCCTCTGCTTCCTCGTGCTCTTCTTCGATAACCGCGCGGGCGACGCGCGTAACCAGCGTAACCCCAGAGGGATTGGGGGCGACAGGGGTGGCAGGAATCGCTACTCGCTGCCCAGAGACGCGTTTAACGACACAGACAGAGTACAGAAGGTCCATGAACTGGAGAATTTACTGCAGGAACAGCCAGGGTACAGACACAAGGAGCCGCCACTCAATGTTACAGGCATTTACTCAGGTAATGTAACCAGGGTATGAAGCGAAAGAGTGCCGTGGATGGTTATTTAAGTTAATAATTGCTATTGTGCATTGTTAGGCACATGGGACTCGTTACTGGCAGAGGAATATGATGCCAATAAGCCAGTATACAAGGATATTATGTGAGAGAAAACTATGACAGGTTGTGGAAGTGATTGAGGATTAATTTTTCCTTTTTGTTGTTGTTGTTTTTGCAGTCCGTACTTGAAAGTGGATCGGGAGATTCAGTTGCAGCAATACACGCAACCAGTGGAAGCAGGACATACGTGGTTGTTCCTCAAGATGAAGACGCCGGCGTCGAAGGAGTTGACTAAAGAGGTGGCTTACATCACTGGGCAATTGGTGATCTATGAGGAGCAGGCGTCGCTGGCAGCTACGATCTTGCCCGTGCAAGGAGTTTTTTAAGAAAGTTGGCGAAGCTGACGCTGTTTGGCAATAGCCCGGACTCGAGTGTGCAGATTTTGTATCGAAAGGAGAAGAGTGACGCAGCCAATACGACAAATTTGCTGGAGTCGACTGAGTCACCTACTGCATCGGACGCTGCTGAAGATGACGAGATTGAAGATGGCAAGGCTAATTTGGAGAGGCTGCCACGACAACCTCGTGCCGAGCTCATGAATCTTGGTGTGCTGGACGGTGTTCCTGCGGTTGAAAACAGGGACGAGTATGCTGCCATTGACATTTCGCCGCCTCGCTACTCGTACGTATCGCGGTTCCGCAGCAGTGACTCGTTCAGCGACCAGTGCGTGAGCATTGTAGAGATGTCTCTTGTGAACGACACTAGCAAGCCCAAGGGAGGGGAAGATGAGGTCGACGAAGAAGACGATGCTGCGACGGTGTTGCAGAAATCTATGCGTCACATGAAGCTGGAAGGTACGCTCGCGAGTGTAAATTGCGGACTGTATCTGAAGCTGGACACGACTTTCCAGGAGGAGAACCTGAACGTGTTTTTCGCAAAGGCTTCACGCTACGCTGTGATCATGACGTTTATCGCTATGGCTGAAATCTACTTCCTCCTGCGGCAGCTGCAGATCTCTAGCACGCAGGCGACCGCGGCAAAGGTGTCACTCCTGACCATCGGCCAACAAGCTATCGTTGACTCGTACTTGTGCTTAGGTCACCTGACCGTGGGCATTGTGGCACAGAACATTTTCGCTGCATTTGCATCCGTCGCTTTTGTGAAGCTCATCATCTTTTCAGTGTTTGAGATGCGGTACCTATTGATCATCTGGAAGGCACGAAGGCCGCAGGGCTTCTCTGAGGGGTGGCTTACGTTGCGGCGCGAGCTCACGACGCTGTATTCGCGGTTCTACTTATCACTGCTTGCTGGGCTTTGCGTCTTCTACAACTTCTCGGTACGACCTTGTAGATTGAATTTGGTTTCGTGTGCCTTTGGTTATGCTTGCTAACGATTACGCTGTGTCCTATCTACTGTAGAGCCATCTACCCGTGCTGGTATTCATTTGCTACTCGTTCTGGGTGCCGCAAATCGTGCATAACGTCCACCGGTACGGATCCTGCGTTGGCTATGTTTTGGGATTATGTGGTCGTGACGCGATGTTTTGGTGCATTGCAGAGAGGTGCGGAATCCGTTCGATCTAGGGTATTTGTACGGCATCAGTGCGCTTCGTTTGTTCTTGCCGTTGTACTTCTACGGGTGCCCGGACAATTTCCTCACTGCCTTTCCGATGGTAAGAAGAAATGATTATTCTCGTGCTTGTGCCAACATCCGAGAAAACGGAAGCGCGAACGAAATGGATGTGACAGATTGGCGTGGAATGCTGTCAGTGACTAACGTGATTGCTTTTGCATTGTCTGTGCGATATAGTACGAGAGCAAGATGGACCCGCACTTCTGTTACGTGTTAATCACATGGATGGGGTTGCAAGTGAGTATTCTTGCTCTGCAACAGCGGTACGGCCGAGATTCTTTGTACCAGCGCGCTTCCTGCCCGTCAAGTACAACTACGAACGGCGCATTAACGTGCAGGAAATGGCGCTGCTCCACTCGGGCGGCAGCTCAACATGCGACGAAGAAACCTCGATCGACTGTGTCATCTGCATGGTGGAGCTCGACATCGATGCGCGCGACTACATGATTGCGCCGTGCGAGCACATCTTCCACCGAGAGTGCCTCCAGGGCTGGATGCAGGTCAAGATGGAGTGTCCAACATGTCGGTGCGTCTTACCGGAGCCCTAGGCTGAGGTGAGCCTTCACCGCAAGGAGGGCGGACCAACGGTGGGCAGAAAACGGAGCAAGGAGCAAGTCGTTTGGCAGATGGTGACTGCCCATCACGATACCACGCTGAACGAGCTGATGACTGCGTCAGTTAGATCACTTCACTTTGATGGAAGCGCCGCTCGTGCCCTCGCACCACCGCCATAGTAAGCCCCGGTCACGACCACTCCCCGGTGAATCAATCGATAGTTTAGGCGAGTGCGAGGCTTCATTTTCCAAGGTAATACAGTCGCCAGGATATCTATGCAGTCAACGGGTGACGAAACGTATCATATACGACGGAATGTCATGACGTAAGGACTTCGATGCTGGACTGCAGATGTGCATGATGTGATCAAGAGTGCAACATTCATTTCTTCCAGGCACCGTGTTTGAGGCTGAGAGGCAACAAGCTCTAGCTGTCCAACGACTAAATGCCAGTATTGCCTCGCACATCAGTCAACTCAATGCCCTTTCTCCTTGCTGTATGACGGATAACCTGCCAACAAGTCGGTTCAGCACTAGGTTTTTATCCATTTCGGTTTTTCGAGTCTGTCCGTAATCAAGGTTTATTACTCTGCACTTGATATTTGTATCAAACAAATTGTTTTCGCCCAGCAAAACTCCTTTAAACCTAGTTGGACTTGTTGGAGGACACATCACAACTGCCATCTGTTTGTCAAAGAGCATCATTATCGGACTGAATAATGATGCTCTTTGCCTACCAACGTGGTGCCGAACAGATCCCATGCTGCGTTGCATCGTGTTTGCCTTCCAGAGGTCGAACTTGCCATAAGGTGTCGTCTCGATAGCTCGTGCAAGCTCTGGCAAGTGACGTGACGCCTTTCCTTCCCTCTGCTCCCACCCGTAAGGAGACTTGAGTCGTGTCCACATTTGGTGTTTGCCGCCTGCCTCATACTTGCGATGCGTGACAAGCGCATTGCGCTGTCGATGGCCGTGTCCACCATGACGGAAATGCACAATGGTAGGCACCGACTACAGATCCCAACATGACCGAAGCTGCACTAGTGGAGATAGGACGCGGACCGACCGTCGCGCTCATGACTCGAACAGCGCCCACACCGCCAACGTATTCGCCATCACAGGCAGTGAGTGCGTCAATTAGTTCAACGGCAGCACCTGCCGACACGGAGATAGAGGGAAAACCTCGGAGTCACAGCAGCGGGAGTGTCAGTAGCTCTGCGAACAGCGAAAACGCTAGTGCCGACAGCAATGCAGCACAGCCAAAAGAAGGAGGAAGTGGCCCGACAATTCATCAGAATCACCCCGAAGATGCCTGTCGGTATCCGAACAAACGCTGTTACAACAAGCGAGCGGTGAAAAATAATGGTGAACTGCACAAGTTTTGCGATACGCACCGAGATTCGGCAAATCGATACCAGCGGAAACTCGAACAGCGGCTCAAGGAGAAGCGGATTCAGTCGCGTATGCGTGCATTGCAAGCTCAACAGGCACAAGCTCAGGCTCAAGCGCAGGCACAAGCTCAGATGCAGGCACAGTTCAATCCTGCTCTACATGCACTAGGCACGTCAAATGCGATGATTGTGGGGAGCTATCCTGGTATGGAGTTGTACGATACATCGACTCATTCACATTTTGCCACCGGGCCATTGGCCCCTGTAAGTTCGAGTATTCCTCCATTTGCAGAGCAATCTGGAGTTCATCTCACTGGTTCAAGCAGAATGACGACTACGGAGTTAGTAGAACGTGACGATGACGATGAGTACGAGCCATTTCAGCATCCAGTTCAGCTCCATAGCGAGGACCTCGACTGTCTCGACCTGCTTTTTAATCAGCCGTGATGCGATAACTTACTAGCAAATGAAACAAGTAACCGCAGATGAGGGCGATACTTCCATCCTCTGAATGGTGAAGGTCATGACAAGACTGGAGCTAATCGACCCCGTATTTTCCCACAGTCTCTACTTCGTCTCGTGACAATACGGCTGTTCCAAGTCACCGTTGAGGTACCTAATTACAAAGTACTAAATAGTTAAACAACGGCGAAAGTCGGCACCTATGTGTGCCCAGGAGGAATTCACAGCAATGGTCATTCACATAGTGGAAACATGCTATGTCGTTGCTAAAGCAGAAATGCAGCTATGCGTATTTTGTCGTTGCGACTGTCGATTACAGCACACCATTAATCCGACTTGTGTGGCAGTGCATTTACTCCTATTCCAACTGCAAGCCTCTCCTTTGTGAAGGTTTCCTGCAAGCCATTGAGCCTTATTCATCGGCGCATGCTGAAGAGCGTCGTGGATGGCAAGACGGGAACTGCTCTGCTCTAAGGAAGTTATGATCGTGTTAAATTAATACTTGCCACTCTGTGGCCGGACTTCTCGACTGCTGACTACGTGTACAACGATATTAGATACCGAAAAGAACCGCGGCGAGGCTACGTGATCAGGTTACGGTCACAGCAGCATGGGCCATGGGAGCACTTCCACAGTAATCTGTGACGGTGTAAATCCATAATCAGCGCGAGGTCTCACAGATTTATTCAACCGGAACTCACCTCCGTAACCACATATATTTATACTAAACCTTCCCCTTTTATCCAGAAATTTATGGCATTGTCAAGCACTTCCACATTGTTGAAGATGTAGGTGCTCGGTGTGCCATGCGACCACCAATTTATGAAGAAGAGAGTGAAGGAGTGCTGCCTCGACCTTAACATCCAGCGCAAATGGCTGTACGTGAACAACATCCCGACGCTGTTCGCGCCGCCCTGGAAGTTTTGCGACAACAAATGGCTTTCGAACAACCACAATGTGCCCGGCGCATACTGTATGTGGTCCATGAGGACTGCGGTCGTGTATTTGCAGCTCTGATCCTGGGTCGTCGTGGGACCAACAACTTGTACGAGTCGTACTACGACATGACCGGCACAAATGCAGTTCAGCAAATCTGATGGAGTGAATGTGCGAGCAGATTGGTTACAAGTGCGAGTACGTGGCGAACGAGCTGACCAAGTGGTGGCTGAACCGCGGTCTGACCACAGACATAGCGACGGGAGATTTCTCGTAGCTTCCGATGAAGTTTTGCATTGGTGGCGCTATCTGCTGCGGCACGATGCTGGGCAATGAGTCGATGCAGAACATGTCTGTCCAACACGGTGGAGAAAATAACTGACTGCAAACCAAACAATATCGAATCTATTGCAAACCACTGTGCGACGTTGGATTAATTGAATAGTCTCAAAAGCACTAAAGAAACCAAATGGAGATCCACACTTCCCAGCTACACTACGTAAGGCGCGAGATATTCAGCGCTCCATAGAATTAAGCACGACGCGGATGTAGATGACGACCCGGCGCAGGACGAGTCTGGCGTGCGCGGTGTTGAGTCACAGGTTAGCAAGGAGGTTGAACCAACAGCTGAACCTGATCGGAATATGACCGACCACCCACTGCACAATACTAGACTTCCGCAGCCATTCCGCAACACTGAGGTGACCGCTACCCGTGGCCTCGTTGAGCGCATGATCGAAGTTTGCTTTCCAAGGAACATGGCCATCCTGACGAGGCTTCACCATCCACTTCAGAACGTGCAAATTCCCACCTCTAGTGGCTGCATTTACCGCCCCTTCCAGTCTGGTACTGTCCGCGAGTAAAAATTCACGAGTTTTACTAAGTGACTACAATATACTAGAAGCGACACTGCTTCAAAAAAAAAAAATCATGAGTCGATACAGAAGCTCCATGCCCGCACGCTGCGGTGGATTTCTTCTTATCGATGAGTATCTTAACGAATTCGTCGATAAGATGAGTCTCATGAGGCAACGAACCACCATTTGCAGGTAGACATTCCCAATACACAAACTGGGTCGCAGTGTGAATTTGCCGATCATACATGTCGACCGCGTCAAATTTCTACGTGAACTCTAACCAGGTGTTGTGAAACAAATCTCATTTAGTATGATACCTTCATCGTGTGACACGATTCGTGTTAAGACCCGACAAAGTCATCATACTCTGTCCATCTTTCAAGCAAAGTCCTTCAAAAGCTATTGGAGCACGGCTGAGATTCCTTGTCGGCTTTCAAAGACTTCGTCACAGTACAAGTACTTACGACGATGTTCCAAGGCTGCTGTACGAGAGGTGTTGTTGGGTATAACGCAATCGGTAGTACTCGCATCAACAGGACCAGTCTCAGACGCGATGTAAATCATACCCTTAGTGGTAGCGCTAGCAGGTGTGCCGGAATCGGGCGCTTTGGATGGTGTCCAGGAGGAGCTGAATGTCCACCCATTTTCAGCATACGCGCCCCCAAATTCGATACGACGGCGCTGACACACTACGCCCCGAACTTCTTTTCAAGTAAGCACCCGTTGCGTAGAGACTATAAACGAAATAGCCCGAATCTACCAACTTGATGGAGATCGACCAGATAGATACACTATCATCTCCGTTTTGAACGGGTCGGACAAACCCGCACCCCTCCTTTCTGTTGTCAAAAATGAGAACCGCTACAAGACACAGTCACTCGCAGAATTCCATCCACATCAATGGCACCAGAAATGCCTTACATTCCAAGTCGGGAGTATTAATTCTAGATTTAATATACTTTTTGCTTTTTCAATCAAGGTGGGGGCTCAACCCAGCGCTAGCTAACAAGCCGCCGGAGTGTCAGGGAGGAAGTCTGCCACACCAAGGCGATGCATCAGTGGCTCGAAGCCAATTGCAAATTCTACATACTGCAGGCGACAACTCGGTGCGAAGCAGTAGCAGATCATGGCGTCGAAAGGCAGGTGAACGTGTCGCTCAATGACTGCTCCGAACCGCTTGACGTCGTAGACGTATCACTCTCTTCTGCTCCATTTTCATCATCTTCATCATCTGACCAAGACATTGACGACGTGATACTCTGTTGTTCTAAGACGTCGTTCAAGGAACGAGATTTCTTCCGTCGGCGGCAACAACGAGAGCCACGTCGCTTTGGAAGCCACAACGTGTGTCATTTTCGAAATGCGATTCGTGGCTGTCAGGCGGAACGCGAACACCTCGCGTTGACCATCATACGCGATCTCCAATGGATCACTATTCTCAGCTCCACGTGAACCTCCTGTAGTCGAAGCCGAGGCTGCTGTGGCTGCTTCAACTCCGACAGCATCATCCTGCTCTTGACTATCGTTGTTCACTGCAATTGGCGGTGGTTTCTCTGGTAACTTCCCGTACGAAAGGAACACCCGCAAAGCGTACGACGTTGTATTCAGAAACACGCCTTCTCTGCACCGGCAACGAATACCTTATATCTCCGACTTGCAATATGGCGTCAAACGTCCAATCCAGTGGACGGAACTGCAACGGATTGAACAGGTACAACAGGTAGGTGTTGCTTACCAGCGCATTGACACACAACTCGTTCCCTTGCAGTCTGTACCGTAAGGTATTGTCATCAATACTAATAGTCATCCCTGATAATTCATGGAGTTTCAACGACTCATACGTGGCTTCTTCCCCTCTTGATTATTCCGTTCTGGAGTCCTCTGAATCATTGATGGCGGCGCCAATGGACGATAAATGAGACCATCAATTGACGCCCAAACCTGCATCATCACTAACGCAGAGTCCAGAAAACTAGAATCTTCTTGGAATTGGTGGGTAGCTCTTAACAAAGCGTTGGTGTCCAGAAGCACTGGCGCAGGGAAGATCTGGAACAGTTCACTCTCGAAATTTAGCGACCCCCTTAAAGCTGCAACAGAAGCCATGAGACTGATATGTTCATTGAGTAATCCTCGTGCTTCGTCCACCGAGACCATCCCAATCAGAGTCGAAATTTCTTGGATAGAGCGATTGATACGCAGTGACAGGTCAAACATCCGTTTGCAACGATTATAAACAATTGCCCTTTCTCTTGAACACATGAGTGACGCGCTGGCGTCTACATTAAAGTGGCGTGTCTCACCACTTGAATTCATCAGGTAAACTCGCGCGGTTACATGGTTTACCGCTTTACGGTGTAAACTAGAACGTAACTGGTAAACCACGCGCCATTGAGACGTCGAGAAGCGCAGATCACCGAAGCGCGACAGCACGCGGAGACGCCATTCAGGTTCACAGAGTGCAGCAGTGTCATGGGAGGCGAGACTGAGCTGCTGGAGCTCCGATAGCGAGCAGAAGCACAGCACGAACGGTAGCGGCGCAAACAAGGCTGCGTCCTTCCGAGGGGTACACATGGAAAACCGAAATGTAACCGAGGTTACGATCTGAAAACATGTGACGTGTGAGAATATGTGACGTGAGAAAACGATTGATTGATTGATTGATTGATTGATTGATTGATTGATTGATAGATGAATGGTTCTTCTTCATTGTGGATTTTGCTGGGGGTGCAAAGCTTTCAAGCTTGAGTATGGCGCTGGAAGATCTTAGTTTCGACAAGCCTGTGGGGGTGCAGATGAGTTATAATCGAATTCTCGGCAATCCCAGGGGAACTGAAGCAGTTACGGAGAAGTGTAGCGCCTGGATAGAGCCTAATACGTCCGACTGATGCGTAACAGTGACAGCACTGTGCCAATCCAGGCGATGCACAATAAGCTGTATTTATCGGTTTTGACCAATGAATCATGTGAATTTGAAGCGGAAGAGATCGGCGAGCATCAGAAGTTTCGTATTGAGCTCTTTGGCGGGGCTAGGTTCGTTCTCTCGTCGAAAAGACAACAACGATGGTATGGAATGCAACGACGAAGGTTGCGTGGAATATCGCTGCTCTTTTGGGGTGTTGATTATGAAAAAGCTTGATGATCAAGGATGTTGCTTCCAGCGTTTCGACAGCTATGGCTTCTCCTGTTGTGAACCATGTCGATGCCATTGACATCAGTTCGGTCGCTGTCGCAAAAACAAGGCCAGTATCTGCGGCAGGTGCCGCGGCAAATAAGCGTGGTGACTGCATCATGGAGCTCGTCAAGGCTGGAAAGTCCATGGAATACATTGATGGCATCCTTGCACGCATGTACGGGTCAACATTGCCTTCTGCCGATAAGACGCTTCTGGGCTGGTTTTGTAGTGTTATGGCGTACATTGTTGTCACTTGTTTCTAGTCTAAGAGACATTGCCATTCAAAACAGTTTTAATGCATGCATAGGTATCTTGACCGTGGAATTTCTATCTAATTCCAACTTTCCATATACAATTAGCAATATAAAACAGGAATTGAATATACGCATCAGTAAATTTATGAAGCTGGACACATGCGTACAATGAATTTGCCGTTAATCAAGCAAGTGGGATAACTGCACCCCACTACAAAGTCCAGCATCATCTTGTAGGCGAAAGGCAATGTTGACCTAAGGATGCCGTCAATTTAGTCCACCGGCTTGCCTGCCACCCTTAACGAGCTCCATGATGCAGTCACAACACTTATTCTTTATAGACGAGAGGTTCGAATTTGTCCCCGTCTAAAACTTCAACACGAAAGTTTTTATGCTTGGAGCTTGTTGCGCATCAACTGGAGTGACACAGAGCCGTCGTTTGTTACGCTCCAGTTGGACGTATTGGGGTCTTTTCAGGCAGCACATGTCGTCATAACCGCCAGTTCCTCTGGGTTGGCGAGAATGTTACTGTCATCAACACAGGCTTACCAAACACGTGGTCTCCTGATGCCATACTAGAGCTTAAACTCCATGTACCTCAAAGCAACATGTGTGCTGAACAGGAGCCAACGAACTCCACCTTATCTATTCCTGCACGCAATTAACTGTCATCACAGCAGCTACGAATCAACAAAATAACTGATGACAACAAGTTATACAGTATCCACACTTAACATCAATCGAGCATATTCGATCCCCATCAATGATCGTCGAACCAGTGGTCACAGTCAGGTGAAGTGGCCATACACATTTTGGACGAACTACATGCACAATCAAGATTGAACATACGTTTTAGCCGATGTTTCAACTCGGAACTAGCTAACCATCTGCTGGAATGGGACTGTTCTAGGGGGCGAGAACGTTGGTCATGAGGTCGCGGAATCCGTGCCTCGTGTTTAATAATATCTATCAACAATTCGAGACGGTCACGTATGTTTCTGCAATAAGAAATTGAGTCCGATGCTGTTAAGTCAAACCAAATGTTTTTGCACGAATGAAATGCTCGCTCAGCGATGTCATTAATGGGTGTCTGTGGGTTCGTAATTGCCAGGCAAGAGTGCTTAACGTCTTAGCAAACTGTGACTCTACTAATAATTCATATCTCTGCGGTACACCACGAACCTGTCGTAGATGTCCCTGTACTTTTGGTTCTTGGCCTTGTCAAGTCTCAGCTTGTCCCAGATGGTTGACGGGGAGTAGTGGCCCAACCATGAAGGGAAGGTTTTGTACATGGTTTCCTGGTTCAAAAGTTGGTTTCTCTGCGCCTTGGTAAACTTAGTAAGCTTAGGGATGGCCCTCTCCTCCTCGTCAGAATCGGTCTTGTAGTCATCATCGTAGTCGTCGACCTCATTCTCGTAGTCCTCTTCGTTTTTGTAGTGTCTTGTGGACTCGCAAGAACCTCTTCCCGTTCCCACTAACCTGGTCGTTGATCGACTGCACCAGGTCGCCCGAAACCATGCTCATGAGTTTTGTTTAGCCCGACGCCGTGACCACTGAGGCAGCGTTGATGCTGGCGAGGAGGGTAGCCGCAGCCACACACAGGACGTAGCACACACGCATCGTTGGGTTCGTCTTCAGTAGTTGATTAGCACATGCTACTGGAGGAGTGCAAGACTGGCTAGGGTGAGTTGGACTTGAGTGCCACGAAGCGAATTGCGGAATGAGCCTTCAGCAACGAGCGGAATCCTCGTCGTTCCGAACAGTAAAAGAGGCCAACTGCCAACAACTGCCAGCAACTGCCAGACATACTTCGTGAACGGGGAAACTGTACATGTACGGAGTACTATCCGACGAGCTGTTTATCATACGAGGTGTCTGTCACAGTGTAAGTGGCTGTGAAAAGTAGATATTTTTCCTACAACCTGACGGGATGATGCCATGGAGTGAATTCGTAAACCAGCGTTTCTCACACAACACAGCGCTTAAACTGCTCGGCATTGGCAGTCCATTGGTCTTCATGCATAAACTATACCCTACTAATCATGAGGCGGTGCTTAGGCCGTCCATCTGGCACCTTTGTCATTAACGGTTATTGACTTGTATTAGTGAATTGTAGTACAGTAGTAGTATTATGGGTAGCTATAAGCATTGTTTACTGCACCCATCCGACGCGGCTATCATCCTATTGTGCAAAATAGGTCCAGGGCATCATCATTCAACTCTCATTGATGAGAAAATTGGAGTAAAGCACAAACTCAAGTTCCATAAGCCAAAACCCCGCACTTGTGGAGAAAGCCAGCAAGGTACTTATGGAACTTGAGTTTGTGCTTTACTCCAATTTTCTCATCAATGAGAGTTGAATGATGATGCCCTGGACCTATTTTGCACAATAGGATGATAGCCGCGTCGGATGGGTGCAGTAAACAATGCTTATAGCTACCCATAATACTACTACTGTACTACAATTCACTAATACAAGTCAATAACCGTTAATGACAAAGGTGCCAGATGGACGGCCTAAGCACCGCCTCATGATT